>CAUYTI010133431.1:0-27344 GCA_963575145.1 Galago senegalensis
AGACATTCATATTCTACATTTAGAGAGATTCACATGTATCCTTATAGGATGAACCATAGTTGTGATCCCACCAATCACCCTCAACCCATCCTTCCCCTGCCCCTCCCCTCCCTCTCCCCATCCCCAAATTCTTGGGCTAAAGTTGGGTTATAGTTTTCCTATGAAAGCTATAAATTAGTTTCATAGTAGGAGTGAGTACATTGGATACTTTTTATTCCATTCTTGAGATACTTTGCTAAGAAGTATATTTTCCAGCTCCATCCATGTAAACATGAAGGAGGTAAAGTCTCCATCTTTCTTTATGGCTGCATAGTATTCCATGGTTTCATAGGAAAGCTATAACCCAATTTAAGCCCAGGAATATGGGGAGGGGGAGAGGGAGGGGAAGGGAGGGGGGAAGGTGAGTGCAGGGAGGGTGATTGGTGGGATCACGCCTTTGGTTCATCCTATAGGGGTACATGTGAATCTTTCTAAATGTGGAACATAAATATCTTAACACAATAACTAAGAAAAAGAGATGAAGGCTATGTTAACCAACCCAATGACAGTATTTGAAATTGTATACAGAAACAGTACACTGTACCCCATGATAGAATTAATGTACACAGCTATAATTTAATAAAAAAAAAAAAAAAGAAAAGAAAGGTAAAGTAATGGGTGAGGAAGATTAGAGTGGACCCCAAAAGAGGTGAAGTTATATCTTCTACCTGACTCTCAGTCTTCAAAACCAAGATGCAAAAGAAATAATGTGGTGCAGGAAACATGTGCTGTCAGGAAAGTCTAAGACCTGCTGCCAGGTCGTAATGTGTCTTCTGAGGCCAGACTTGCTCCTAAACAGTCTCAGATGCAGCCTGTCTTAACTCAGGGCATCTGTGCCTGTACCTCTAATACTGAAGGACCTGGTTCAAAATAGGTACGCTCTCTGTGCTTCACAAACAAAGAGGCTGCAGTGCTTGTTCTAATATCCCCATTGCTTTTTGATAGCAAATATTGCCTATAACATTTCAGGCTTTTGATATTCTATTTACAAGCTATGCATTTACTATAAATTTTATCTTCAGATGTTACAAAACAATATATCAAAATAATTTTTCCAAAAGATTATTTAAAATTATTTAAAGATTTAAAAACTACAGAATAGAATAGAACAAAATAAAACAACAGCTGGGCCGCACCTGTGGCTCAAAGGAATAGGGTGCTGGCCCCATATGCCAGAGGTGGCGGGTTCAAACCCAGCCCAAACTAAAAACTGCAAATAAATAAATACATAAATAAAAATAAAACAACAGATATAACAAAAAACACACAAGCAAAAAGAACTCTACAAAATCCACAAATTCTTAAAGGCAGCTCTGTGGGCCACATAAAGTGATCAGAAACAGAAATCATTATCCTGATTAATTGAATTGGATGCCCCCGTCATCAATCCAAATGGAACATCAGAAAGATCTGAAAAAAGATTTGATCAGGGAATAATAGGACAATCTTGTTATCACCTCTCCTGTGTTGTTCTTTCCTCAAATTTTATCAAATTTTCTTCCATATTTTTCATTCCCTTTTCTGTAAAATAACTCTGAAACAAATTTCAGCACATATACGTTTTTAAAATTCATCTTGATTTTATTTTCCAATAAGTTAAGGTTAAATTATAATTTAAGACAAATCGGTAACAACAATAGTAGCATTTTCAGTAAAGCTCATGCATAACTAAACAAAACATTATTGGACATACCAACTGATTGTTAAGTACAGCTACCTCATTAATACTATAAAATTAACCACACATATGTTAGTGAGCCATCATGTTATAAATTCGACACCATATTGATACCTGACAGGCCAAGACTGGCCACCAAGACCGGCCACCTTGTCTCTGAACCTGTTGCTGTTGTGGAATAGAGGAATTAGCCAGACAGGAGCAGGGAAGACACTAGCAACCTGCTGTCTCCTCATGTGGACTTCTGGCAGGTCAATTCCTCCAGTGCATCCCTGATTGGTCTGTTTTCAAAACCTGTTCCAGATTGGTCTATTTTCAGGACCCGAAAGCTCATTGGACAATTGCCCCTATATAAGCCCCTAAGCAGAGAGCCCAAACACAGACTTCTGGCAAGAACAGGAGAGCAAGGAGGTTTGGCTCTTTGTAAGAGCTGTAACACTTGTATTATTGCTTATCCTGCTCTGCAAGGAGTTTGGCTCTTTGTTAGAGCTGTAACACTTATATTATAAAACCTATCTTACTGCTGATCCTGCTCTGCAAGGAGGTTTGGCACTTTGTGAGCGCTGTAACACCTGTTGAATAAAACCTAATAAAACCTAACCTACTGCTGATCCTGTGGTCCATCACTTCATTCTTTGAACCACCGAGATCAAGAGCCTAGAAATCCAGTATCAAAATCTGGTATCAATATGAAGTTTATTACAGATATACAATTATTTTGAAACTATTAATGAATATATTTGCACTTAAAAAATCACAGATGTAATACTTATTTTTAGTTTACATGTTGAAAATTGATCAACGAGTTCAACATTAATCATGTTGATAGGTATTTCTGAAAGATCATAGTCTTTCTGTGACAACTATTTGCTGAATTGGCTCAAAAAATTCACTCAGGTGGTCTTTACAAAAAGTAATTTCTCAGGGGGAAGTAAGAATTTAATGAAAACAAGGAAATTAAAGGAATTTTTTGAGTTGAAGTTGAGAGTGATTTTAGATATTAGAGAACAGGTTGTAGAAGACACTGTAAAATGATTTGTGTACAAAGACAAAAGATGTTCTTTGTCAAATGAAAGGGATGTGAAATATAGTTCTGGGTGTGAGAATCTCGGGCAGATGCCTAAATGCTGAAACTCTTCAGATGACTGAGATCAGCCAAGATGGCAAGCATTAGGACCTGACCAGTTGGTTCAAGTCATGTTTAGGCATCAGACTTATTAAATTAAATTCTGGCCTCTCTATATATGGAATTAATTAGAGAGTTACCATCCAAATTTGGTAATATGTAACAATATCCTGCCTGAGGATATGATAAAACATTATTTGGGATATAAAATGAATTATTAAATGGTTTCCTTTAATGTCTGATGTTTTCTTCCATATAGGTTAGATTTTAAACAAAAACAAACAAAACAGTCCTTAAACATTTATAAATGAGACTGTAAGCAACAAAATATTGCCCCCAAAGCATGTCCGAACATTGTGTTATTGTCAGACTTTGCAAATCCTGAATGATTGCTGTTTGCAGATAAGGGCAGTAATTATTCACGTAAAGCTGAAGAATAAGCTGCTAGTGGTCACGGATTAATTTGATGGCAATGGTGAAAAGAATATGCTCCTATGGAATGTAAGTTAATCTATCATATGCAATAGTATGTTTTCTGTACTCTTCAAATAGATTTTGAAGATTGCATTTGTGTGCTTATAAGTGTATCTCTACATACAACTATCTCCAGTGTATGAGAAGGTGAGTGGCAGGTCTTATGAATGTCATACTAGCGAAAAAAAGGCACAGACTTTGCTATTATTTCTAACAAGACAATAATAATTAACTGGAAAGTTAATGTTACATTGCCATGGGAAGAGTACAAATTTTGGGATTTACTAGTTTTATATTTATATCATAATTTTGCATAAAGATTAAGACATAGTAACAATAAATTCATAACATATAAGAACATTAATTCCATTAATTTAGTGTAATGAGAACTTCCCAACAAATCAGTTTTATCTCTTATTGGAATTTGCATTTTCTATTTACTGTTGAGATTTGATAGTGTTTGGTTTGTGAGATTTCGCTTTTTTATAACTGCTTGTTCACAACGTTTGCTGAGTTTTCACTGGACTTACACTTATTTCTTATTGATTTGAAGTTCTTACTATATATTAGATATTGTTAAAGAAAAATATTACTTAGGACTTGTTAAAGATGGTAAGGCACTTTTTACTTAAAGTGTGATGATAAGCGTGGGAACCATTGTAGTGAGGGTGAGTCTTACAGTGAGGGTGAGAGATTTACTCAATTCTGATTACAACAGGAAGTGGGAATTTATGAATAAGAAATAGAGTATGGGATGATGGAGAAAAAATTTCTCCGAAGTAACATCATAGACAATGGATCCTGGCTCTACTGACTTGGCAGGATAATTGCTAAAAATAGGTGAAGGTGCCCACATATGCAGGATGGTTAGATACCAAGGGTGGAGGATTTCCCTAAACAGACTTAGTGGGATTCTTGCTCAAACTAGATTCTACAAGGACAGAAAGAGAAGCCGAAGGTCAGGCCTATGCAAGCAGGGAACTCAGAGGAGTCTGAGGAAACTTACATTAGTCTTTTTCAGTATCAATCCCTTGCCAATATGAGGCACTACAAACAGCTTCTTTCCATCTGTGACAAATATGTTTACTTTATCTATAAATATCGATGAAATTTGAAACAATCTCTCTTCACTTAAAATGATGCCATTTTAAATAATAGAACAAAATGAAAACAGAAATACAAATGATGAGATACAAATGTACACATATTTTATTGGCAAAACATTAAAATGGAATACAGACAAGTGTTGATGAGGTCAGTAAACATAGGAATGGTTCTGCATTCTATAAACTAGCTTAGCCATTCTGAAAAGTATTCTGGAAGTTTTTACTGAAATTAAATTAGTGAATTTTCTATGAGCAGGAAATGGGCTTAAGTACTTCTGAACATATCATGGAAGGGTTTGTAAAGGGTCAGGCCCATGGATATTCACTACAACTTATTAGTTGTAACATTCTAAGTATTTCAATAAGAAAATGAAAAAGTAGGAGGTAGATTACTCTTACTGGTGGATTACTATGGAGCACTCTATTTGAATACAGGAAAAACAATTTAGAAACACATACTTAAATAAAAAGGGAAGATGACACATATAGCTGACACATATAATACTGTTTAGTTTTTATAAAATATAGATAATTTTATATATTTTTCAAGGAAGTAAATATGTCTAAGGATACATGTTATATATATACATATAAAATTAGTAATTATGAGAAGATGAGAATGTGGATAAGAGTTAGGAAAACATAATAAGGTTGATTTTTTATTAAAGGAGAAAATATCTGTTAATATGTTACTAATGTAGTAAGAACTTTTTGCACAAGACTGCTGTATAGCTAGTTCCCTTCTCTATGCTATCAAAATAATAATATGATAATAATAATAACAACCAAAGAATGAAAAAGCCTAAATAATGAGAATCTAGACAGCATGTTTTGGAAAAAAATTACCAAATAGATACAAGGAGTAAAAAAGCAATATTATACATATTTAGTATTACTTAAAAATAGATGCATAATTAACATAGAGAAAATACAGGGCAAAACTTTTCTAGCAAAAATGAAAAGTCTGTAAAACATATGTATTTGCATGTCAATTGTCTTAGTTTACTTTGTGCTGCTAGAAAGGAATATCTGAGGTTTGGTGAATTATAAAGAACAAGAGTTTATTTCGGTCATGGTTGTACAGGTCATACAAAGAGCATGATACCAGCAGCAACTTCTGGTGAGGGCCTTGGGCAGCTTCCAATCTAGAAAGAAGCAAAAAGGGAGCAGGAAGGTGACATGACAAGCGAGGAAACAAGAGAGAGGAGGAGGGGAGAGGCTCTCTTAAATAACCAACTCTTCTGCAAACTAATAAAACTCATTTATTACCACAGAAAAGGCACAAGATATTCATGAGGGTTCTGCTCAGGACCCAAATGCCTTCCATTAAGCCCCACCTCCAAGCCTGGAGATCAAATTTCAACATGAAATTTGGGAGGGACAAGCATCCAAATTATATAAGTGATATTAAATATAATAAGATGTTATATAAAGTCATTTCCCCTTAATGCGCTTATCTAATTCAAAGATCTACAAAGCTCCAGTGGTTAAACAAGTTCCATAATAATCTTATTATAATTGTTTTTATTATATTATCTTAAGTAATATGACACTTTCATATTGCCAGAAAGTTTCTTCAGCTTCTTTGATGATATTGTTTTCTTTACAACTTTTCAATTCTTTCTGAAGACTAAGAAATTTTATTATGAAATAATTCTGAGTAAACAAGAATCCATTCAGAATATGGTGTTTTTCTCCTTTTCATACTATTGTCAAAATAAGATTACTTCTTGTAGTAGATAAGAAGTCACTGATCTTGATGTCAATCTCATTATTATAAAAGAATAATCAATTTTCAAACATTTTTAAATAACATGTAATTTGCATAAACAATATATATATATATTAATCATGATTTTCCAGAAAAACAGAGCCAAGAGGATGTAAATATCAATATATGAGTGGATTTATTATAGAAATTGGTTATGGAGACCAAAAAGTCTTAACCACATATTCTCTACACACTGGAGAACTGGGAAAGCTGGAGGTGTTATTCAGTTTTTGTCCAAAGACATGAGAACCAAGAGAGCTGATGATGTAATGATGTAATTCTGAGTCTAGAGCTGAGGATCTGAGCACCAATGGGGCTGCTAGTATAAGACCCAGAGTCAAAAGTCCTGAGAACCTAAGATTCTGAGGTCTGAAGGAAAGAGAAGGAGAATATGAATGTCCTAGCTCCAGAAGAAACAGCGGATTTGTTCTTCCTTTCTCTTCTCTCTGGGCCCTCACTGCTGAATAATCCCCACCCACAGGACATTGCTATCTTCTTTGTGCAGTTTCCCAATTCAAATGCTAATCTCTTCCAGAAACATCCTCCAACACACACCAGAATTAAATTTACTAGGCATCAAGGCATCGCTACCCACTCAAGTTACAAATGAAAGTAGCCATCATATAATAGCAAAATCATTCACAAAACAGAAACTTTTCCTATTAAGAAAAATATAATTATTTTTTATTTATTTTTTTTGAGATAGGGTCTTGCTCTGTCACTCAGGTTAGAATGAAGTGACATCAACATAAGTCATGGCAAACCTCAAACTTTGGGCTCAAGGGATCCTCTTGCCTCAGCCTCTCAAACGGCTAGGGTTATAGGTATGTGCCCCCATGCCCAGGTAATTTTCCTATTTTCTATAGATACAGGTCTTACTATGTTTCTCAGGCTGTTTTTGAACTCCTGACCACAGGTGATTCTCCTGACTTGGCTTCCTAAAGTGCTAGGATTACAGATGTGATCAATCTTGCCCCAACCTGTTTCTTTAGTTCAATAGTAATTCTGCAAGAAGGAAGGGAAGAAACCCTTTTACCACCACTATGAAATACTGTACAGAATTCAAAACATAACTCTTGTTATAGATTTGGTCTTCTTAATTAATTCAATGAAAAAGCAGTCCTTTTGTAAGAAACATAAATATGCTGAAATTAACAATATATTTTGAGTAATATCAAGTTGCTTAATATATTGTCGATAGTTTCAAAAGTTAAGAAGCAAAATCTATATTTGTACACAATTTTTCAGTATATTTATTTTCTGAGTCCAAACTACCATTCCAACAATGTTTTTGAAGTTCAGTGAACTTTCATATGAAAATTCAAAAGTAATTTTTTCATATTCCAAGATGAGTTTAATTGTAAATTTGAGGCGCTTCCATATAAACTTCAACTGGAGAGTGAATTAATATGCAATGTAATGATGTGTTGAGAGGCAAGTAGCAGAAGAATCAAACAGGATTCTAGAAATATGCTCAATTAAAAACATGTTTGTAGATTGATATCAGCATTTGGTAACAGCTGTCTCTGTGAGAAGAAATTTTCAATGAAAAAAATACAATCTTATCACTGTTCAACATTAACATCATGGATTCCTCTGTTCATGGGTGAATATGTGAGATTTTGATGACATGGATCACAAAAGTTGAACTGTAATAAAGGTAATAAAGAGGTAAAGAAAAGTAAACTAAAAGCAAAATCCTAACTGAACTGGCAACTTTTTGGTCAAGGGTATACCAGAAAACCACTAAAACTGAGGCCCCATCTATGAAGGGAAGAGAGATCAGAAATGCCCCCCCTTTTGGAGTTTAGGTAGAATGATTGACAGAACTATGTTGAAGTAGAAATCATGAGACTAACAAAATGTACTCTTGGTAATTAGTAATGAAATTGTTTTCAAATCAGAGATTAAAACGTGGGTAAAATCTGTTTGCAGGTGTTACAGCTTGCATGAAGACCAGGGAAGGACATGCTTGACTTCTTGTTGGGGAAAAGTAGCTGATAGAGAGTTCTTGATTACTGTGCGTTATGGAAGCTAAAGCATTAAATGACAGGTAGAAGAAGAAATACGTGGTGTAGCATATCCTGGGAGGGACCAGGAGGAAGAGAATTCAGAGATATGGTCAGAGTTGGATGTGGTCTCTGGGAAAAAAGCCAGTGAGCCTCTGGGTTTGGCAGGCTGAGTAAAAAATTACTGGGCATGGAGTAATGACCATGGAGCATGACCATGGGTTTGACCATTCATCCTCGTCATTGTTTCAAACTGAAGAAATGTCAATGTGAATATACAGTAAATTCTGCATTTACTGAAATCAAGGGTTTACATTTCATGAAATCTATAAGGCAATCTCTCAAACCACAACATTATATTAGATTGTTATTTATTGCTTTTATGCAAGTAATCATGTATGTCTCATCAATTTTTAAAAATTATTTGTAATAACAAACATTATAATCTGATTCACAATTTCCACATATTCTCATTTCAGTTACATTTAAGACAAAGGATAATAAATATTGCAAAAGAGATGAAATTAGTAGAAGATATATGTTGTAGTATGTATTTCTCCATTTATATATCATATTATATCTATTGAAACTAGTTAAATACAATCATCAAATACAATAAACAGTAACTATTTGCTAGTTATTCAATTGTTATAGGACCATGAAGAATGAGTGTGATTTAATTAACATTACAATGTGGTGGTTGGCCTCTATCATTTACTTTTCTGTTAAGATGAGGTCATCCTGAATTAGGGTGGGCCAGAAATTCAATAACTGGGAAAAACCTAAGAAAGTCAAATATAGGGCAGTGCCTGTGGCTCAAAAGGGTGGGGTGCCAGCCCCATATGCCAGAGGTGGCGGGTTCAAACCCAGCCCTGGCCAAAATAAAAAAGAAAGTCAAATGCATACACAGACACACAGGGGAGAACCCCAGATGCAGATTGAGGCAGAAATTGAAGTGATACATCCTCAAGCCAAGGAATGGCAAAAAGATCAGAGATATTCATGGACCTGATCTTTTATAAGAGCCTTTACACTGAGCACAACCCTGTCAACATTGGCATATTGTGTGACCAGCCCCCAACACTGTGACGATGAGGGAATAAATTATTTTGTTTAGGGCTAACAAGAGTGTGGTAATTTTTATGCTGACCTAAGATGCACAGGCACTGTGATAGTGGTCCCTGGAAAGTTTTGAGTTCTAAAGCCTATGAGGGAAGATAGACCAGTAAACAGGTGCTTATAACCCAGCATGGTATGTGTCACTATGGGGTGTTTAGGAGTAGTATCAAATGAGACATCTAACTTAGAGTATCAGATGTCAGACGGGGATTCTTGAAGCAAAGTAGTTTGAATAAAGACTTTAAAGATAAGCAGGTGTTAGGGAGAATGGGTGTGGAGAAGAATTCCTGCCCATCTGAGTGTGTCAAGTCACACTGGTGGCCACAGCCAGAAGGATTTTAACACATGTGCAGTGAAAATAAAACAGTTAAGGAAGTAAAGTAGTTTTCATGAGAGAGTTTTCACAAGAGATAAACAGATCAGGAGATATAAGATAAACAAGATTTTATTAGTCACTTAAAGCGTTTATGGGTATACTGAAGACAAGAAGAATGCTTATTTTTGTAACAGATGAGAAATACACTGAAATTTAGTATCAGCTTTATGGCTAGTGAAATGAATTAGGGTAACTAATTTGGATATGAACCTAAGGTTGTTTACTCATTGCCTGTCCAAAGAGTTTAACGTGTGAATTCAATTTAAGGCAGAAGAGTTTACAAATGTCAGGCTAGCTCCTGCAGAGACAAACACTGCGCCAATGGGCTTGCTTAGCTTGGGTTGATCAAATGCATTTATTTCCTTTTTTTCTGCTCCTAGGGTTAGAATATATTTTCCAACCTCTTCTGCAGTTTGGCATGGCCCTATGACTTGATTTTGTCTGAAGCAACATGAAGAGAACTAACAGGCCAGTCTATAGGCTTAGCCGACTCAAAGTTCCCATGTGTGCCCCATACTTGATCACCCACTGATCCCATACTTGATCCCAATGTGTGCCCCACACTTGATCACCACTCCTTTCTTGGTGATCTTAGGTGCCATGTGTTGAAGGCAGAAGAGCCAGATAGTAGAATTAATCTGATTCCTTGATCTATCAACAATCACTCTAAGACATATAGGCCTGATTTTGCATGGCATAATTTGATTTATCAGTTACAATCAATAGAATTACCTTAAATTCTAGGCAGAAACAGAGAAAGCATTTGAGAGAAGGAGGAGGAGAAGGAGACAGGAGAAGGTGGGAAGAAAATGGAGGCTGCAGCAGTGGCCAAGGAGGGAGGAGATTGGCCTCTGCCCATTTCTAGTAGAGATTTGGTAGGAGAAGGAGAAAACAGCATTTTCAAAACTCAGGAGATATTTGAATAGAAAGCGAGATAATGAGCAAAAGGAGTATATATAGCTTCTTTCAAAATTGATTTCTCCTTGTAATTGGAAAGTACATCTCTTCCTCTCTGCAGACATATAAAATGTAGGGCAGAAAATGCTGTCCCCATTTTTCTCACCTACATGACATAATATTACACACTTTTAAGATTTGTAATAAAAAAGTAATTTAAATTGGGAAATGGTTTGATACTTTATGATGATAATTTATTTTAAAGAAACATTTAAAAGATAACAGTAGTAATTTAAGACAGACCTATGGTATTTGTAGTGCAGATGGCAACAGCGTAGGATAATTCAGAATATATTTGTAAGGTGAGATTCAAAGCAAATGATAATCAGAATTATGTAAATGTCACACAGATGGTTATTCACTAATGTCCAATGTATGAAAAAACAATGTGGGGTGTGTTCTGGAGTCTTGGAAGTGTTGCCGTAAGGGTCTCATGGAAAAGCCATGTCACAAAGAATAAGCACTCTTATTGAAATTGTGTTTAAAATAAAGGTGACCATCTGCTCGCTCAGGCAAAATGGCGAGCTTTCTTTATTTGCTGTTGGTGTATACAGGGAATCTTGTGCATGGGCACTATACAGCAATGACCTCATTAATATTCATTACAATCCCTCTGCACATGTGCACTGGACATCAATGACTTTATTAATCCATTTAAACATCTTATGACCACTCGCCCTATAAGTAGCTCCTCTCTAGTAATCTGATAATCCACCCAACATACACCTTTAAGCATAATCCTTTCACCATAACTCAGTTTAACATAACTTAATGAAGAACATGTTGTCAGTTATTGCTTTCTTTGTTCTTATCTGATGAAGCCTGAGGCTATGGGGAAAAGGGATGATTTGAATGTCTGTTCTACTGACCATGCCATTTGAAGGCATTTACTTCAAATCTTTAAGCAAAGTGTAGAGAAACTTCTTGGGCATATAGGAGTTGGTGTGCAAACCTCTGCTTCCATGTAGGCCTTAAGTCAGGGGGGGATTTGCTGGAGACTTTTATAGGGAATTCTCAGGCTGGACTTCTCAAAAGCCTTTCATGAGCCCAGGTTTCATCTGTGACATTAGATACCTGTATGACATTGCCATTCCCAGATCTGTCAGCAAGTGACCTTCGTCACTTACCACAGATCAGGAACCCAGACCCATCAGTAAGTGACCATCACTTACCACAGATCTGGAAAGGTTACTGATGGGTATCTGGCCAGTTTTCCAAAAGGCTTTTTGTGGGCCTTATAAAGTCAACCTTAATTCCTTAATGCAGTCTGGAAATGCTATTCCAGCCAAAGCCCTTGGTCATGTTAGGCCTGCAACTAACCTGGCCAGATGGGATTCTGCCTCAGTTTTTTAAGTATGCCTGCACAAAGTCTTTTCACTGCTCTCTCTCAAACGGCTTTTTTGGCCAGAGGCATATAGGCGTTTCACCTATATGGAAGTGTTACCAGCAGTCTGTAGGGTGCTGTGGCTTAGATGCATGTGAAATCTCAAACTGTAAGCGCCTTGTAGGATTTGTGTGTGCATGTGTGTGTACATGTGTGCAAGTTTTTCATGTCAACAGTGAAAGTACAAGTTCAGAAAGAGAAAAGAGAGAGAGAAAGGAAAAACAGTAATTCAAAATAAATTTGAGATAAAGAAGAAAAGTCACTTGTGAAAAACGACTTCAGTGCTGTTAGACTGATTTATCTGAATGAAGGAACATCACCATCTCTCCCAACCCTTTTGTTTCCTATCATTTGAACAGCTCTCAGGATGTATTTCAGAAATTAGCTTAAAATTTGTGTCACAAATGTACTTTCTATAAACTATCTATGCCTCCTCTCGGCTGTGATGTTATATTGTACAGTTAATTAAAGGAGGAAGTCATTTTGAAGAAACAAAGACAAATGTTAATCCGTTTTCTTCATTTGAATTTTAGCCTAGCAGGATTTATTTTTAATTGAAGAAGCGGAAATATTATGGTGAAAATATACAGGTTTCTCATCAGATGACTAAATGGTCTCTGCCCTCTTCTGCACAGGTGAGTGGTACTCAGTACCATCTGTCAGGTTAACACAGCCAAAGCCAGGAACGATGCTGCCTGATGATAACAGGTGAGTCCAAATGGAAACTAGCTCACTGACCACTACAATCCAACCTGGAAGCCTAACATTCTAGGAATAGTCCACTTCTGAGCAGAAGAATACAATTTGGGATGCAGAAATGTCTCAACCTAGAAAGGAAATGTTTATATAAACATCATTATGTGTAACCATGTCTCAGTGGTGGAATCAGTTTAATACATTCTTTCCACTTTTATTAAAAGTTGGTTTATATTGGTTGAAGAAAGAGGCCCGATCTCCAGTGTGAGAGTTTGTTTCTCACCACATCTCACCTTTTACGCCAAGATGCTTTGCAGTTCTGCCTCCCTATGGAGGTAAAATTTACAAAAAAGTAAGGGATGAAGGTGATGTGTATTATTTGCCACATGCACTGTTGTTTAGAATAATCTGGCCTTCTTTAAAATATTGGCAAGAAATGAGGGTATATTCAAGAGCCAAAGTAACAGACTAAGCTTTTCTAGGCTGCTTTCTTTTGTTTTCCAGCTTTAGTGAATATGCAGCCTTGTATTTTTATGCCTTCACCCTTTTTATATTATCCTGTATGTCGTCACATGAGAGACCATAAACAAGGCAATATTTCTGAAATATTATAAATGGGATGAAGTGAGCCGAAATGGGCATTTCAAATTACAGCATCTGAAGATAAGCGAAAGTCTCTTTCCACATAGCTCTAATGGTAATTGGATCACTAACCCTTGGGAAAATGCATGTTCTAAATCTCCCCTGGTATTATTTTCCATTTTTCATATGGTTTGAGTCTAAATCACAACTCACACATCTGTGTTTTTAAGAGTCTGTTGAGAGGTCATTAAGCCTTTCTGTACCAGGAGTAGTCCTCAGAGCTTTGGGGGTGTGTGTGTATATTATTTAGAGTTTGTATGAGGGCTATTCAACCTAAATAACTTGAATCTGAAGTAAACATATTTTTTCAGTGGCCAACTAGGTATGGAGCAGCTCCCTGACCTTTTTTCTCTTTCACCGAAGCAAATCAAAGTGTATTTCAAATAGTGCTGTCTTGAGTCAGTCTCAGTGTCAAGTTACAGTATAAAAGTAGTTCACCCCTGAATGGCTTAAGCTAGTGATTCTAGTCTTGACTCAACAGAGTAAATAAAAGAAAGAAAGAAAGAAATGCTGTGGATGGCAGTATTCTTTAATCACGTTTGAAGTCCTTGCTCAGATAGCTTGTTGCTTTTCATGGGCATAGAGTAACTGCTTACAAGGTGTGCACTTGAGACAAGAAGAAAATAACTACAGAAGGTCCTGTGTTCTGAAATCTTAGAAATTAGATTCTATTTTAGGCCATGCTTAATTGAGAATTGCTTAAGTATAGGAAACATCAGATGTAAAAGACAATTATGTAGAGAATATGTGAGAGGTGGCATTTTCCCTCAGCTCATTCGGCTTTATCTGTTGACTCATCAGGGAAACTTTGATATCAACACACTTTACTATAGATTCCAATTAGTAAAGATCAAAGATATTGGCTGTGTTAATCATATTGGTGGTAAAACCATATCTAAGTAGATTGAAAGGAGTTAAGTTCGTAAGATTTAGCATGATAAAGCCATTAATACTTATGATATAAAAACTATTGACAGAGACTAATCTTACAACTGATCACAAGAAAGGCTCCTATTGACTGTGTGGCTCTCACTGCCCGTGGGTAGGAGTGGGGAGTATGTGATTCCCCAGCCCTTGGATTAGGATTTGCCACATAACTTGCATAGGTCAATTAAATAAAGTGAACGTGTTAACTTGCTCTTTCTGAGCCAGGGAGTAAGTGGTACTAAATTTTATTCTGTTTCCTGTCTCTGATGTCTGCTATCACCATGAAAGAAACATCTCACTGATGTAATTTAGAGACAAGGGAAGCAGAGCCTCCTGAGTGTGGCTAACTCACAGACTCGCTGTGGATCAGCCAGACACTTGCCAACTCACAGGTGACAGTACGTTCACTGATGAGAAGCAGTTCTACCTGAATCTGGAACAAACAGAAAGATGACCTAACGAAATACTCATTTCATATGGCAATAAGATTTTAGCATTGTTTGATATGTTGAATTCTTGTGACATCAGCTATATGATACACATAGTCTACATTTCAGTAATTTGAGAAAAACGAAGGATTACAACAAATACAATCTTGAAAATAATGGTTTAAATATAGTCAATTAATCAAAAGTGATTAGCATTTTCGTTATTATTCAATAGGTAATAAATATGATGAAAAGACCTTCCACCCCCCCAAACATAAGGATTTTCAACATAAATTTGACATTCATAGCTCCCATGAAGGCCCATTGAACAACTATTTTGGGATCATTGAAAAAGCTACATTTATAACAAGTTATGAAGTATCAGTATATTTTTGTCTTGTGTATACTCTGGCACTGTCATTTTTCTTTGCTTTAATTTCTGTCAAGGGTCCTTATCTAAATGGAACTTTATCAAGCACAAGAATAAGCTCTAAAAATAACGTAAATCTTACAGGACGCCCTCCAAAGATGTACTTGCAAGTTTACATTCTATCAGAAGGAAACTGTGAAAGAACATACGGGAATATAACATTATAAATTTAGAAGCAGTGGAAAAATAATGGCAGATTCAGGCATTATGCCTGCCTGTAAAGAAAATCAGAGCTGAGTAACTGACAACAGTGTTGAAGTATAAGATGGACATACTAAACGGGGAAATGGAGGAATTATTTCATGAAAATCTGATGATTAGAAAATAAACATCACTATGGGTATCCTAACAGGAAGAGTTTGTTAAAAGTAAAGCTTTTTCTGAGTTAAATCTAGATAACATTTGATCAATAGTCTCATGTACCCAAAACTATGCAAAAAGTTGCCAAGCTATGTACAGGTTGTAAATTTGCCCTTTCAAGTGCCTACATTTTGGATCTAGATAAATACTAAGAAAGTATAAATACTAAGAAAGTATTATTACAAGAAATATTATTAGAAGTATTATTACAAAGAAATATTACAATAATCTATTTAATTGGCTTTAAGTGGCATATTTCAGATATAGGTTCTCAAGTAATATATATTCATCCCTCCACATCTGCATGGGATTGGCTGCAGGAAATCCCACAGGCACCAAAGTCTGTGAATGTTTAAGTCAGTTACATAAAATGGCACAGCACAGTGAGCCCTCTGAATCCACATGTTTCTCAGCTATGTATTCCACCATCCACAGATGGAAAATACAAATAGTTGACCCTTTTTATCAGCAGGTTTCCATCCTTGGTTGTTGGAATTTGAAGAAGTGAAACTCACAGATACAAAGGGTGAATCGCATCTATAGTTGATTGTCTTAGACCTTTTGGGGTTCCGTAACTAATGCCCTAGACAGAACAGCTTATTAAAAGATAAAAATTTATTTCTTATTTATTGAGGCTCAAAAGACCAAAATAGACTCCAAGATCAAGGTTTCTGTGAGTTCAATTTGTGGTGAGTACCTGTTTTTTATTTCATAGCTGGCACTTTCACCCTGCACTCTCATATGGAGGAAGGGGCAACAAGCTTCCTGGGGCTTATTTTGTAAGAGTATAATCCCCTTCTTGAAGGTTTCACAGTAATGATCTAAGTTTCCTGAAGTTCCTTTTTCTTATACTATCACCTGTGGGTAGGATTTAAATATATGAATTTTTCAGGGATAAAACTTTCATACCATAGCACTCACCAATTATTCACTTGCATTTCTCAGTGTTCAGTATTTTAGTATTTATAAACAACATGGAAACTGAATTTTAGTCAAATACATTTATTAAAACTTTACTGAAAATAACCAGGCGCATTCATTTGTAGAACAATTTCAAGGTGTCCCATGTCACATATTCTCATATATTTGCTTCGGATTCCACCACCTTTAGAAATTGTGACAACTTCCAATTGCAGTGTCCTCACGTTTTCCATTATGAGTGTCTGAGACTATCCCACACGCAGTTTGCATTTCTGTACTTTCAATGGCTGCCATATCTAAAGCTAGTCCCATTGCATATTTATAAAAGGGAATAATGAAATTATAGCAATGGGAAAAAACTCTGGAATTCAAAATGGTCTGACCGAAAGAAAGTAGCATTCCTCAGTCATTGAAGTATGTTGAAAGAATTCTTTGGTTTTCTTTTTAGCTGCTCAAACGAATCTACCTTTCAGGAAAGGCATCCATCTCATTGTGTGCTTCAGCCTTGCCCTACTTTGCCCTGTGGTATGAGTATTTTCAGAAGGTATCAACTAACTCTTCATCTTGAAATACAGCCCTTCAATGAACCACTCCTCTGGCATTCATACCATTATTGGCTCCCTCTCCACTTAATCTGAGCTTGACTATTGTAACCAAAAAAATAAAGAGAAAATTAATATTAAAACTGATTACAACTGATATGTAGTAATGGAAAGTCAACAATACTGTCGCCAGCACTAATGCATAAAAGCAAGAGAGAACATAAAAGATAAGTTGGTGGATTTTGATAGACTTTTAAAGGCAGAATTTCAACTACATAGAGAAGTAATGCATGGTATATAGCACCCAATACAAAATGCAATATGCAAAGTAATATAAAATATATCATACTTCATATGCAGTATATACATATATATGCATTCGTATATATGTAAACACACATATGAAGTCTGACAATTGAGTTTGCCAACTTGCCACCATGCACTTAGGTGGTGACACTGTACAAACAGCCTGGTAAGGTTTCACTACCTGGGCATATCAGTGTCTCACAGTTGTGTCCTTGTCGGCACGTGGCGGTGTCTTGCTGAGTGACATACATTTTTGTTTTTGTGTGTTTTTGTGTGCTGTCTAAAGAATGTTAGAGCTTCAGCTAGATGAAAGAACAAATTTAAATTTTTTTGTTACTTTGCAAGAGTGGAAGAGAAATAAGGGACATGTTAGTCTAAGTTTATAGGAATAATGCCATGAAGAAAATGGCAGTGTATAAAGGAATTAAATGTTTTCCTGAGAGGTGAAACAGTGCCAATGATGAAGAGAGGTCAGGGCAGCCAGTGATGAGCAGAGCTGATGAACACATCGCAAAAGTTCACAAATGGTGCATAAAAATGAGCAACTGACTGTGAGAACCACAGCGCACAAATAAAACATCAATAGAGAAGTGGGTAGGAAAATCTTAACTGAAGACCCTGCCCAGTAAATCATGGCTTTTTTATCATGGCAATGCACCAGATTCCTTGGCACTGTCTATGAGGGAGTTTTTAACCAGTAAACATACAACTGTATAGGAACACCCTCCCTACTCACCTGACCTGGCCCCCAATGACTTTTTTTTTTTACCCAGAGATAAAGGAATATTGAAAGGAAGACATTTTGATGACATTAAAAACATTAAGGGTAATATGAAAGGAACTCTTAGGGGCCATTCCAGAAAAAATTATAAAACTACAAAATTACTTTGAAGGATGGAGTAGGCACTGATTTGGGGTATATCTTCCCAAGGTGAGTAGTTCTAAAGGAGTGGTTCTCAACCTGTGGGTGGCGACCCCTTTGTAACAATGAAAATACAACCTGCATATCAGATATTTACATTACGATTCATAGCAGTAGCAAAATTATAGTTATGAAGTAGCAACGAAAATAATTTTATGGTTGGGGATCACCACAACATGAGGAACTGTGTTGAAGGGTTGCAGCGTTAGTAAGCTTTAGGGAGGTTGAGAACCACTCTAAAGCGACTCTAGTGATACTCAGCAATGAGTGGCGTAGGTAGTACTTTTCTAGGATGAGTTTGCAAACTTAATTGTCAGACTTCATATAGGAATATATACACACATACCTAGAAAGTAGTAATTTCATCTTGAATCTTTAGATATCTGAAAAATAAGTGTCCATTTACATAATCTTTTGTTAAGCTTTCAGTTACTTGCAGCTAAACTAAGGCCTGCATGAACAGTGCCTTCAAAGAAAATGAAATACCTGGGAATATATTTAACAAAGGAGATGAAGGATTTCTACTGAGTGAATTATGAAACCCTGAGAAAAGAAATAGCAGAAGACATTAATTAATGGAAGAACATACCATGCTCTTGGCTGGGAAGAATATCTTTACTGCCCAAAGGAATCTACAGATTTCCCATTAAAATACCAGCATTATACTTTAAAGAACTAGGGGGGAAAAAGGTCCTCATTTTGTATGGAACCAGAAAAAAAAAAAAAAACATATAGCCAAGGAAATTCTTAGTAAGAAAAACAGATCAACAGGAATTATTCTACCAGACTTCAGGTTATATTACAAGTCCATAGTAATCAAAACAGCACGGTATTGCACAAAGTAGAGTCAGATATATGGAATGGATAAATAACTTAGAGATGAAACCAGCCTCTTAATGCCATGTAATCTTTAGTAAAGCAAACAAAAGCTTACACTAGGGAAAATATTCAAAAAATAATGCTGGGAGAACTGGATGACCACATCTTAAAGACTGAAACTGGATGTGCATCTTTCATTACTTACAAAAATTGACCCATGATGGAGCTAAACATTTGTTCCCTCAGATTAAGCTGAAATTTAAAAAATAAAATACAATAATTGAAAATGATTTCAATCAAAGGCAAAATATGATAAAAATCCTGGAAGAAACCATGGGAAAAACTCTTGAGGATGTCAGCCTGGAGGAAGATTTTATGAAGAAGACTTTAGCTCAACAACAAAAATAAATAAATGTGACTTAATTAAGCTAAAAAGCTTCTTCACAGCTAAGGGAACAACAATTAAAGCAAACAGTCAACATTCAGAATGGGAAAAGATATTTGCATGTTATAAATCTGACAAAGGCTTTATAACTAGGATCTAGATAGAACTCAGATTAATCAACCAAAAAAGAACAAACAATCCCATCTATCACTGGGCAAGAGATATGAAGAGAACCTTCTCTGAAGAAGACAAGTGAATGGCTAACACACGTATGAAAAAATGCTCTTTGTCCCTAATCATCAGAGAAATGCAGATCAAAACCACCCTGATACATCTCTTAACCCCAGTGAGAATAGCCCACATCACAAAGGATTAACCTAAATTCCTCAGTGTGACAAATGAGAGCTTTTGTGAATTTGCTTTTACATGGTATCCGCAGCCTTGGGTTGAACAGTTTTCCAACTGATTTTCTTTGTTCTAAGCCATCTGTCTCCAAATTGTGTAGCAATCAAAAGTCAGGATGCTCTTTTAAGCATTATGTTGTTTACACAATTTGTACATTTCTAATATTTTAAAATTCCTCTTGAAATTCAGGACAGATACTGATATGTGGGTTCGGGGTAGTTTTTAGTAAAGAAATGTGTTTGACTGCTTTGAGCTTTATGTTTTCCAAATGCATTTGATCACATAGTGCTTAGTACATTAACACCTTTTAAAAACACTCAGTCTAAACATCATATGAGAAATCATTGTGAAATGTTTTGTCTAGGCAGGTAAAATTTCTCAGAATATCTTAAATATTCTTCTTCTCTTTGCTTCAAGGCTCTGGTGAATGAGTAATCAGTGTCCATCTATTTTAACTTCTCTTTACTTGGCTCATTCCTCATTATATACAAACTTCTGATTTGTATGGCAAAGGCACTGAACAGATTTCATCCTCAAGACCCGAGCTTAACTTTAGAAATAATCTTGGAATTATCTTTGAAATGCATCTCTTTGTATAACATTACAAAACCTATCTAAATGCTGGTTACCCTTTAAAATCCCTAAGACCACACAAAACATCAAACAACAAATACATCAAATTTTTAACTAAATAACTTGCTTACCATTTATCCCATTTATTATGATTTTTCTGTTTTTTTTTTTTTTTTTTTTTTTTGCCAGGGATGGGTTTGAACCCACCACCTCAAGCATATGGGGTCAGTACCCTACTCCTTTGAGCCACAGGCGCCACCATATATATATATATTCCCCCCCCTCTAATTTAGCAGTAGTCTGAACAGCCAAATTTTTGGACCATTGGTGCACATATGTTCCACCATAGACTAAATGCCAACATCAGATGGTTATTCAGTATTTCTTGGTAGTGAAATTGTCTTCCTCAGATTATTTTCATAGTTGCTTTTCAACCTGAAGTAGGCTATAATACCTAAACACACTACTGGATTTTTAACCAAAGAACTTCTTATTGAAATGCAGTGATCAAAACAGGTATGATTTTATAATGTTTACATTACACTATGACTAAGTATGAAGCAAAAGATAAATCTGATAATTAAAGAAAATAAATTCTAGACTTCCTTTAAATAAGAAATCAGTTGATATATTGGAAGGCACTTATTTCAACACCATTGGAGTTGGTGCACTTATTTCAACACCACCAAGGATTGACACTGCAAGGACCCTTAATTTACTGGTTGTTGGAAAAGGGAGGGAGGACACCCTATCTGCCCTCCCTGAAGTAAGGAATAGGTTTTGCCTCTTGCACCTCATGCCTCTCTTCTTGCAGAAGTCTAAGGCGCACTACTTACTCAGTGATTGTATTAATATTTCCTAGAAGTTTTCCCGTGTTTTCATATTTATCCAGCAGAGGCATTTGGATATATTGTTTTGTCTCCTTTATGCACAATCTTCTGACATGTATTACCTAAGGCTTTTTAATTATTTTTTTTCAATTTCTAAAACTATATTCACATGTGAGACATCTTGGCTATAAGTCCACAGATGGGAAAACACCCCCTGAACACAAACACACATGCACATTCATAAGCAGGTATGCTTATAGACAATCTCATTACTTTAAAATGTTTTATTCAACTCTATCAGCCTGAAGAGAAAACAAAGTGTGCTTAGAAGTCAGCTATGAAATGCTGTTTGTCTTATCTGACCCTGGCCTCATATTGAACTTCCACTAACCCTGGTACTGAGCTGTATGATTTTTGATATGAAGTTTAACTTATTCATAACACTGGATCCAATTGTGATTTTTAGAAAAAGATCATTAATAAAGTACCCACATAACTGGCAAACCTGTGTTATTTAGCTTTGAAATCAACTGATTATATATGTGTATATATATATAATTATATAATCTGTAGTCTGTTGGTATTTATTTATATCTTCATGCTCTAACAGTATTATCTTTGCAGTTTTACAGAGGAACTGTCTGAACTCCAGAAAGATTGTGGGTTGTGTCAAAAGTTAAATAGCTAATAACTCCATATTCCATGTTGAACTAAACATCTGCTATAAATTCAATATATTATATTCTTTTAAAAAATTGATTTATTTTCATTGAGACATAATACCTGCACATTTTTTGCAGTAGGTGTGATAATTTGCTACATTTGCATAATCAAGTCAGGAAAATTGCAATACTCATCACCTGAGGTATTTACCTTTTCTTTGTGCTAGGCATATTTAACTTATTCTTTTCTTGCTCTTTTGAAATGTACAACTGGTTAATGTTAACTATGGTCACCTTGCTGGACTGTTGAACACCAGATCATGTTTCCTCTCTCTGCGTGTATATTTGTATTCATTTATCAACCTCTTTACCTGCCCCTCCCTGCTTTTCTTCCCTGCACCCCTTGTAACCACCAATCTACTGTAATCCTAATTTATGTCTTCTGTTTCTACTCATTCTGTTTTAATGAACTGAGTTGCATAAATATAATACATTGTAATTTATACAGTATTAATAATTATAACAGTTATTACTGAGTCCTTATCATGTTAAATTCCTGCATTAGGTAGTTTAGATACAGCTTCTACCATTTATATATTTACCCTGCTATGGGGTTTTCACAAATGCTAAGCCTTCTTCAGATGGCCAAGCTGTAGTATGAGGTAGAATTGGGTTGAGCTCTGATGTTATGGTGTTTGTTCTATTTCAAATTAATTTTCATTTTGTAGTAACTTTTTAAAATTTGTTGTGGAAAGGAATACTGTTTGCAGTTCTATTGACATGGTCAAAATGAGCTTTATTAACATGTTTATACTTTGTGTTGCTTTAATAATTCAGTTCATATTTCCCTGATATAAATTTTATATCTGGCACAGAAGGCAATTTTCTTGTAGCTTTGTAAATTTCTTTTTTTTTATTAAGTCGTAAACACATAGGTCATGTATACATTAATCCATTTATGGGGTACAATGTGCTGATTTCATATAGAATTAGGAACGCTTACATCACACTGGTTAATATATACCTCATCTCGTTTACTTAATTGTTGTGTTAAGACATTTATACTTGACACTAATAGACTTGACATGTACCCTTGCATTATGCACCAGAGGTGTGATCCCACCATTCACCTTCCCTCCATCTGACCTCCTCCATCCCCTCCCCTCCTCCCCTCCTCCCTCCTTTATCCTGGGCTATAGTTGTGATCTATTCTTCATATGAAAATGTGACTGGTTGTAAATTGGTTTCATAATAGTATTGAGTACAGCTTTGTGAATTTCTGTTTTCTTTACTTTTCCAAATGCTTTGTATTTCTAATTCGGTTGTTACTCTTTTCATATCTCTTTCAGCTTAAATCTTGTTATCATTTTCCTGTATTCACCTTCTGTTCCCCCCTTTTCATATTCTTTGCTTTTCTTGGATTTGTACGTGAATCCTTTACCTCTCAACATGGCTAACTTAGCATACACTAGCCTGTGACATCACAGCAACCAGTCACGACACATCCAAGACTGTGGTTTTGCATCTGAGTTCTCACCTCAACATACACCTCTTAGGAAAGAAGGTTATATATAATAACTAAGTGTAGAATTGTAGGTCTGTTTTCCTCCAGCCCCAAATCCAGAAAACCCTCAGGAAATATAAAGCACGAAGGTAAAACATGCAAAAATCAACAAGTGAGAACAATGGAAAGGAATTAGGGGCCAGGAAAGTAAAGTAAAGAGACTTTCCTCTTCAGGAAATCTGGGTACTACTGAATGAATGACCAGTGCAGTGAAGACAGAAATTTAATGTGGGTCCGCTAATGTCAGGATCATTTCCATTCAATAGGCAAATTCCTCAAGGTTTCCCAATGCATTACAGCCCACTCCGAATGCTGGACAAACCACTTATCACCATTGATCATAGCTGACTTTGAGGGCGTCCTTCAGGTGCCTCTGAGAGCGATTTGAAACAAGTGCCACTTCCTGCTCCCTTGTGCTCCGACGGCTGCCAGTGAACATCAATAATATGAATTCTATTTTAATTTTTCTGTAAGGGATCTTATTTATAGGGCAATTTCCAGAGCAGTGTCTTGTCTCTATGAAATGATTGCCAACTCAGGCAGCCGTTAAAGTTTACAGCCTAGGCCTTCCTTCAAGGTACAATATGGATATTACTTTCAAAAGTAATTTGGAATACAGAGTGAAAAGAGCATGTTAACTCTTTGCAAACATCCTAACTTAGACAAGGAAAGTCTAGCCTTTTGAATTGATGCTGTGCTTTTCTAAGCTAACATAAAATGCGGTATTAAAACTTCCTTTTTACTGCCCTTATTTATAAATTAATGATGTCTCACTTTCAAGTGAGCGTTACCTGGCAGAATTTCAGTTATTAATTGGAGGAAGTGATCACTTTATTTTATTTCAGCTTTCATGCCGGCACTGTCACCCTCACCCACACACTGTGATAAACTGCACACGCTGTCACATTTTTATGTGCTCTTTCTTCTCGGGCAGAGGCTTCCATCCACTCAGCAGCCTGTCTCCAAACACCCACGCAGAATTAAATAATGAGATTCCCTAGCTGTAACCTAGTTAGTAAAAGGTTCTGCTCGGAATGAAAACTGATCTTTTAAAGTTCATACCTATTCATCTGAAAGCTGGAGGGAATGTCTGGCCATATCAAACTATTTCCAAAGTCATAAACAATTTCTTTCTAGTGTTAGCTATACTGACGTCCAATTTTCTTCCCTTCTGATGCCAATTGACTATTTTTATTATTCATAAAAATAAATACACATTATTTATAATAACAATAACCTTCATTATCATTATTGCAAATATGTGACTTGGAAATAGTCTATTATTAGAGTGATCAAATAAGTCTAGCAGGCCGCGTCTGTAGATGGAGAAAGGACTTCTCTTACCACTCTGCTGAGGAAGGTAGACGTTCTTGGAAGGCCAGGTACATCAAGTGCTGCTCATAAAGAAAAGATTCCAACCTTTGTTTTATTAAATTGAAGTCCCTTTCTACCCAACTGGCATTTAGTGGTGGTTGTTCTGATCTCTGGAGTTGTAAGGGCTAGATGCAAATTTTATTTTATAACATAGTCCTTAAAAAGTACAGCTGGGATATGACAAAACCTCTTGGTTGTCTCTGATCTGGGGTCTCATTTCCTCAATCATTTCTCATGTGGCACCCACAGGATTCTCTACATTTTCATTCTCTCCTAGATATTTCACTTATTTTAACATGCACTGTAAAATTCATTAGCCTTGTTTTGGAAGTACATCCCAGATGGGGTCAGTCATAGCTATCTCAGATAATGCTAATGTCACTGACTTATAGGAAAAATTTGTTTTTAAAGACAAAGACTTTATTTACCCTCAAAGTATTTTTAATTGAACAATGTAGATATTCTGAATCTGAAAGTTTCTTTTTCTTATTCACCCGTGTCAAATTTAATCCTGTGGTACTCAAGACAATTTTCTTCCCTTTTGATGCCAATTGACTATTTTTATTATTTATTATATTTAAATTAATTCTAATTAGCTGCCATCTCCATGTTTGGTACCAGTATTTTAATCTACTTTCAAAGAATTGAAAGTATTTTAGACGATGACAAAACAAGATCTTCACCAGTCAGCCAGAATCATTTAAGATGCTAAGAGAGGGAATACGGGATGAAACTTCAAATAGTGTCTTTGTTGTTCGGTCCTCATTTCTTCATCTTATAGAAGGATAACGTAACCCATTTAATTAGGAGTAGTAATTAAGGACGTGGAATGTCAATGTGTATGCATGTATACACCCATCAATACTGTTACATAGAAAAAATTCACCAAAATGTGGATATTCATATTATTTTCAGAATTCTATATATATAAAATTTACTTTTCCAAGATATAAAAAATATATACAACACACAAAAGGGTACACTTCACGATGGAACTATTAAAAATTATTTCTCCTGACTATGCTAACATTGATTCCAACCCATTTTTATTTGTGGGTAATAGATAGTATTGTCATGAAAACTTGGGGTTTAGGGCAGCACCTGTGGCTCAAAAGGGTAGGGCATGGGTGCCATATGCCAGAGGTGGCGGGTTCAAACCCAACCCCAGCCAAAAACCACACACACAAAAAAACTTGGGGTTTAGAATTACACAGCCATGTCCATTGAACACGTAGTTTCCTCATCAGTGAGCAGGAGAGAGGGAGAAAGCCTTTGTCTTTTCACTAATGCTTTGAAGAACATAAACTAAGGTAGAAATGATGGTGAATATTCTTTTAGCCAGGGTGTATGAAGGTCTGCTTCTGGCATTGGAGTGTGGTTTCACATTCAGGTCACAGGAAGGAGGGAGCCAAGCAAAGATCGGAGGAATGCGTTTTACATATTGGAAAAAAAAAAAAAGAAACCCTGAGATAATACTTTTTTGTTTTTCAAAAAATGAAGAGGAAATGCAAAGGATCTGAGAAATGAATATTGTAGCAAAGCACAAGTTGGAAATAAATTGGGACAGAGAACAGGACAAAAAGTAGATAATGTGGGAACACACAGACATGGTGAGATGAAGTTAGAAAAGTTTTCTGTTTGCAGTGGAGGGTTTTAAACATGTAGTACCTTGACACTCTCTGAGCTAAGAAAGAACATTCTGCCTGCTGTATGGTGACTGAATTGTACAGTAGCCAGCAAGGAAACCTGGAGACCTGACAGGTGATTGTATCTGGAGTCCCAGGTTGGTGTTGAGGGATTGAAGGTTTATAGTGTTATAAAGAATAGGGTTTATATCTCTGTGGAAGTAGAACTGCAAAGACTTTCTGGTAAACTGGATGTGAAAATGTAACAATAAGATGCATCACAGATCACTTGAGCTCAGTAGTTTGAGACCAGTCTGAGCAGGAGTAAGAACCCATCTCTACCAATAGTAGAAAAATTAGCTAGGTGTTGTGAGGTAGGAAGAGTGCTTGAGCCCAGAAGTTTGAGGTTGCTGTGAGCTAGGCTAACACCACCGCACACTAGCCTTGGCAACAGAGTGATACTCTGTTAAAAAAAAAAAAAAAAAAAAAAAGATGGCTCAGTGCCTGTGGCTCAAGCAGCTAAGGTGCCAGCCACATACACCTAAGGTGGTGGGTTCGAATCCCCAGCCCAGGCCCACCAAACAACAATGATGGCTGCAACCAAATAATGGCCAGGCGTTGTGGCGGGTGCCTGTAGTTCCAGCTACTTGGGAGGCTGAGGCAGGAGACTCGCTTGAGCCCAGGAGTTGGAGGTTGCTGTGAGTGTGATGCCATGGCACTCTACCCAGGGGGATAGCTTGAGGCTCCTTCTAAAAAAAAAAAAAAAAAAAAAAAAGAAAATTGAATAACTATACTCATATAATGAAGAAAAAATGGGACTTGAAAATTGTAACATCAATCTCCCACTTAATAAAATCTTAACTTGGGAACTATTATGCAAAGCAACATAAGAGA
>CAUYTI010133432.1:0-10204 GCA_963575145.1 Galago senegalensis
GTAGAATTTTTGTCAGTCAACTATTTCTTTCTTTTTTTTTTTTTTTTTGAGACAGAGCCTCAGGCATCACAGCTCACAGCAACCTCCAACTCCTGGGCTCAAGGGAGTCTCCTGCCTCTGCCTCCCAAGTAGCTGGGACCACAGGCACCCGCCACAACACCCAGCTATTTTTTGGTTGCAGCCATCATTGTTGTTTGGCGGCCCAGGCTGGATTTGAACCCACCACCTTAGGTGTATGTGGCTGGCACCTTAGCCACTTGTGCCACAGGCACCAAGCCCTGACCAGAGCCTTCTGATGTTACCTTCCAACTGGTCAGCTCAGATACTATTCAGTGAAGCCAACATCCTCAACATGAAAGAGGCTGAAACTGTAATGGTGTTTCTAGTCTCTTCCAGCATGAGTTTGTTTTGAGTTGTAATTTCATCAGCAAGTTTTGGGTTAAAAATCCTTGACTCTTCTAGAGGTGACCAGATCTTTATGTCACCCTATTCCAGATGAGGCTAGAATTGGGTCACATGGATGTGGCTGTAGGTGGTTTGCCACATGATCATTGGCTTCCAGAAGCATCAAGTGCTCTGCAGTGTGCCGATCCCAAATGAAGACACAGTGCAGTCAGAGCCACTCATTACAAAGTCAGCACCCCAGTAATTAGCTTCTTTTATCATTGTCCTTGAGTTGTGATGGCCCTAATAAATCATCTTTACTAGTGGACTTCTAATGTTCAAAGTAGCCAATTCTTCCATTTCTTTCCTCTCTTTTCTCCTCCTAAAGAACTCCTGAATGCAGGCAACAGCAGAACGTCTATCACCAGGTCCTGCTCAATACAAGCACCTGGGATCAGGTCTGGGTCATCATCACTGTCATCTGTGTCCTCAAGAGCAGAGTCTCTGATACTTGATACTTCCTCAGGAGCTGAAGGCTCAATGGCTTCTGTTTGGGACTGAAGCTCAGGATTGGTGTTATTTTCACTGGGATCATTCTCAGTGAAAGTCTGATCTGAAGTTTCTGGTTGCCTAGATTTTTCAGACAAAATGGATTCTTTTGGAACCCCACAGGACTGTCAAGATTAAGGTCATTCTTTTCACCTGAGTTGGAATCCAGTGGCTCAGTCATGAACTTATCTGACTGTGCTATGACTATATGGTTCTGAACTGGTCTTTGTCTAAATGAACCTTCCTGATATTTTGTCATTTCCTCTGAGGACTCTTCAGGAACTTTTGTTTCACTGTCTCCTTCTGGTGGTTGCATTGAACTCTGTGGGACCACGGATTCCTCCTGACCCTCAGATTTGCAGTGGCTCCCATTTCCTGTAGAGGTTGAGGCTATTCTGCTCCATTCATCTGTAAAGTTTATTGTGGTTGTAGTTGTTCCTTCTGTGCTGTACCCCAGACTTAAAACTGGTTCACCTGTCCCTGGTTTGGGGCTCAGCTTTTCATTATTGTTATGAGACTGATGACTTGTATGCCGTTCAGATGCCTCAACAGACTGCTTTTGTTCACTGTCTGGAGAAGTGGAGTATAAGGGCTTTCTGTGGATGATGAGCCTGAGCTGACATTGTAGAGGGTGTAGAAAGTTACAGAAATTGTTCAGCTATATCATCTACTTCCACTGCAGTTTTACTCACTTCCAAATTAGGACTTGATGGGACAGTAGGCATAGTTGAAACATCTAACTGATTCGTTCCACCTCTGGGTTGAGATCTTCCTCTTCCTCTATTTCTTTGTGCAACTTTGCTTGTTTCATCATACCATCTTGATAGCATATCAGAGTTCTCTGCATCGATGACACATTGAGACTTTGCTCTCCCTCTTGTTCTTGTTCACTCTCAGGTCTTGCTCTGGGTCCAGTAGCTGACCAGTCACCATAAAGTCTCAAGCACTGACCTGGAGACTCTTCTCTTCTCTCTTTTGCAGGAGTTTTAAGTTCTTATGCTGTATCATCTTTTGGGTCAAAAAGATAAATGCAATCTGATGAGTAACTAACAACAGTCTCTTGACCATCTTCGCTATAACCCAGAGATGTCACTCTGCAGGACTTATTGAGATGGGAAGGGATAAAACGGGCAACCATTCCCTCAGCCTGCATAATCCTTGTAGCTCTTATGCCCTGCATTCACCAGTCACATACTGAGCTATCAAAACTACCAACAGCAAGATAATGTGGTATTGCTGGACAAATAAGCTACCGATGTGGCAGCACGTCAACAGTTAATTAAAATATCATCTTTGCAGTCTTCTTTTCTGCAGCTAGTTTTGATGTGTGTATCAAATCACCTAACAGTTCCATGTTCACCATAAGAGAGAAAAGTGTAAGGGTCATTTGGTACAGTCATATCTCTTAGGTAGTTCCATAATGGCACATAAATTGGCATTGTCTGTTGGTTTCTGCATCTTTTTTTTTTTTTTTGGAACAGTCTCAAGCTGTCACCCTGGGTAGAGTGCTATGGCATCACAGCTCACAGCAACCTCAAACTCTTGGGTTTAAGCAATTCTCTTGCCTCAGCCTCCCAAGTAGCTGGGACTACAGGTGCCCATCACAACACCTGGCTGTTCTTCTTGTTACAGTTGTCATTGTAGTTTTAGCTGGCCCAGGCTGGGTTTTAACCTGCCAGCCTCAGTGTATGTGGCTGGCGCCCTACCCACTGAGCTATGGGCACTGCCCTGCATCTTACTCAACATTGGCATAAAATATTATTCTATCTCCAGAGCAAGATACAATGTGCTTATCATTTGTGCATGGTGGGAACTTTGCACTAAATATATTTGCTCAGTGCTCTGAATGAATTGTTGTCAAAACCTTTCTGCTGTAAGGATTACTGATTACTAACTTGGTGTCATCTGAGCCAGGTAAAATATATTCTCCAGTGTCATTCCAACATATTGTATTAGCACAGCCATCATGCACATTTAGGGTTGCTTCAAGTTTTAATCTTTGGATAAATTCTCTTCTTCCCAGGTAGTAGCTCCAGAACCAGGACAGGTCCTCCAGCCCGAGGGCCTTTTCCTCACATCCCACAACAGGCGTGGGAAGGAGCTACCCCAAGACATGACTCTGTCTTAGCCAGGGCAAGAGGGGAGACCACCAGTGGGGGGTGGGGGTAAGAGTGTTGTACCTGTCGTGACCTGAAAAGAAAGACTCGGACCCCACTTAGATGAAATTAATTGGTGATTTATTACACCTGGACAGGGGACTGCTGCCCTGAGAGGCAGTTGGCCCCGAAGTGGAGGGCAGGTTGTCTTTTATGCCTTTTTTTGCATAGCTAAGCAAGCAAACCAGTATAGAAGCAGAATGTTGCAGTTAGCTCAGAGCGGGGTTACAATTTGGGGAACAAAGGTTACGGCTTGGGTAGCAATGGTTACACCTTGGGTAGCAATGGTTACAGCTCAAGTAGCAATGGTTACAAGTTTCTCAGGGACCCTGGGGGGCGGGGCTCGGGGACAGGCTGGAAACTGCAACAAAAAAAAAAAAAAAGAAAAGAAAAGAAATGGACAAAAGACTTGAATAGTCACATCACCAAAGAAGATATACAGATGGAAAATAAGCACAGGAAAAGATGTCATCTGACATTAGGGAAATGCATATTAAAATCACTGAGATTCTGCAGTATACCTATTAGATGGCAAAAATAAAAAGTGCTGATGGTCTCAGATGCTGTGAGGATGCAGAGCAACTGAGTCTCACAGATTATTGGTGGGAATATAAAATGGTGCAGCCACCCTAGAAAATAGTTTGACAGTTTTTTATAAAATTAAACATATGCTCATATCATTCTGGGCGTTTATCCTAGAAAAGTAAAAACATGGCCACACATGGTGGCTCATATTTGTAATCCCCTTGGAAGGCTGAGGCAGGAGGATCATTTCAGGCCATGAGTTCAAGACCAGTTTGTGTAACATTTTGAGACTCTGTCTCTACAGAATTTTTTTTTCCCTCTAAAATGTCATTTGTTTCATTTTTTTAAAAACTCTGGAACAAGCTCAGCGCCTATAGCTCAACCGGCTAAGGCGCCAGCCACATACACCTAAGGTGGCGGGTTCGAGTCCCCAGCCCGGGCCCGCCAAACAACAATGACGGCTGCAACCAAAAAATAGCCAGGCGTGGTGGGCGCCTGTGGTCCCAGCTACTTGGGAGGCGGAGGCAGGAGACTCGCTAGAGCCCAGGAGTTGGAGGTTGCTGTGAGCTGTAATGCCACAGCACTCTACCCAGGGGGACCGCTTTAGGCTCCGTCTAAAAAAAAAAAAAAAAAAGCAAAAAAAAACTCTGGAACAGGCCCAGCTAAGTGGCTAGGGCGCAAGCCACATACACCAGACATGGTGGGTTCAAACCCAGCCTGGGCCTGCCAAACAACAATGACAGTGACAACCAAAAAATACCCAGGTGTTGTGGCAGGTGCCTGTGGTCCCAGCTACTTGGGAGGCAGAGGCAGGAGACTCGCTTGAGCCCAGGAGTTGGAGGTTGCTGTGAGCTGTGAAGCCACGTCACTCTACCCAGGCAGATAGCTTGAGGCTCTGTCTCAAAAAAAAAAAAAATAATAATAATAATAGCACAAACTAGTAGTGGTAGAAAACAGCCCTAAAATGGAAGCAGGGGGGAAGCGGAGGCTTGAGAGTTCTGTGACTGTTACTCCCACTGATAGCTGGAGATTAAACCAAGCCCCTGATACGCACTCGGCAGCTGCAGTGATCGGCGCTAACCTCGCGTCCCAGGCCTTTTCCCGTATCCGCGCGAGTGCATGTTACGGGATTGATAAATATGCCTTATGTTATGCTTTCCTTGCCTCATTATGACGCATTATCACAAATGTCTTTTCAGCAACATTCCTGCATTGGTGTGCACCTGTGACTTTGAAGGTTCAGAAAGGGAGGGAGGATGGTTAGGGCAGACAAGGGTGGACCTGCCAGGGGAGAGAATTCAGCGCAATTTCCCTGATTCAGTCGCCTTTTAACAACTCTCACTAGGCCTCAGCATAATCAATAATTCCAAATGCATTCACCAATAATTTTCTCTGTCTAGTAGGCCCAAATGGACACCATTTCCTCACTGGATCCAGAAATTGTAGATGAAAAGGCTTTTAAAGACAAAAATGTTAGCTAAATTACTATCACTATGTAGTTATTTTTCTGTCGTGTTTCAAAATATGTTTTCCACTTTATATATTGAGTTACTTGACTCTAAAGTTATTCCTGGAAAGAAATCTCCTGTTTATGTAAGATACATTCATTTCATATACGTGTGTGTATATGTGTGATGCACTTAAAACAGACTTAAAAATGGGAAGAGCTATTACAATTGTATATTTGTACTTTTAGCCTTCAAAAGGCTCTAAAAATCATCCAGATATTCCTTATTATCAAATCTTAAACAAACATTACCACTTTGAAATTGTGCATATGCTATTTTTTACTTTTAATATGTATAAAATTATAATTATTATATCTTAATAGCTTTTTAAAAGTTTCAGGGTTTTTATTTCTACTGAAAGTATTGAAATAAATGTTTAATTCAAAGGGATCAAGTTATCTGCAAAGGCCATCAGAAATCCTTTTTTCTTTTCCTTTTCAGCACCAGAAGGTCCTCAGATTACTCAAGAAAAGATAAACCTAACTAGGGTTTTCTTTTTTTTTTCCTTTTCCCTGAAGTGACACCTTGTACCAAATTAATACATTTTGATAATGCTGATATGTGCCTCAAAACACTATTAACTCAATGATGTAATCTCTCTCTCAGCACAGTGAAGCGCTGATAGATTACTCAGAAAAACTGAGTTGCCTCAGATAAAAAACAAAGCTTAAAGCAATGTCTCCGTTGATATGGTCGTGTTTAAGAATTCAAATCAGTGGTGCTTATTAATCTATTACAGCCATCTTAACCTTTTACATATAACTTTTAATTTCCTCAATATTTCCATGCAGTTTTAATGAGCCATTCTAACATCCTAAGTTAGAAGCTTGTCAAGTGAGCCCATGATGAAAAAAGTCCATACCACTTTCTTAAAAGTTCACACAAAAATGGAAGGAAAAGTTGTAGAAAGATATCAAAGAGTAAGAGACGGTGTAATATTCACCACATTCTAAGTATCCCCAAAAGCACGGTACATACAAAGAGGAAATGAACAGAGGACTGTACTTTATTCCATGAAGAAAATCCAAGACAGCTCGTTCATTTCCCTTCCCACAGAGGGTCTCTCTCCTTTCCTAAGACTGATAAGAAAGGAAGATGGGAGCTGAGCTCATCCTCTTTCTACTGCATTAACACCTCGGCACGCTATTCAGATGAAATATAAAGTATGCTGAAAGATTCGTGTGTATGCTACAAGGATTAACCACTTCACTTACTGCTGCAACCAAAAAGGTGTGTGCAAGTGTATGTGTAAATGTCTGGAAAGTGTGTGCGAGTGCATGTGTAAGTGTCTGGAAAGTGTGTGCGAGTGTGTGTGTAAATGTCTGGAAAGTGTGTGCGAGTGTGTGTGTAAATGTCTGGAAAGTGTGTGCGAGTGTGTGTGTAAGTGTCTGGAAAGTGTGTGCGAGTGTATATGTAAATGTCTGGGCATGGTTTGTATTATGTTGACTTTTCCGCACGTCATGCTTAACAGTAAATCGTATCATTCTCTACTGCAGGGCTAAGATGTGATTCTACATCAAGAGTTTGAGAAGATTCATCTCAGAAACTCTTTGAAATGTGGGCCTTGCAAAATATAATGGGTAAAAATGATGATGACTCACGGCAGGGCCATTATTGTGGCCCCGATTAAGGATTCCAATTCTATAAACCTTTTTTCCTTTTCTTCAGGTAGAAAAGAAGGCTCCTTGCAGATCAAATTAAAGGTCACTGTAATTCCTAGTGCGACCCTTGACTGAACTGCTAGAACTAGAAAGTATTTCAAAAGCCTCTTGATACAACTTCTTTATGGGTACAGAAGGAAATAGTCAGAAGGGGAGAAATGACTGAGTCTACTCCTGGTTATTGCCTCAGAAGGGGCTAAAACTATGTCTTCTGGAGGCTGCTTCACAGCATTCCACCATTTTGAATAATTATTCTTTATATTACACATGTGTTCTTTGCCCTAAAAGGGTTCTTGATGGGACCTCTTTAGGCAATAAATTCCTTTATTAAAATTTAAACTCAGTTTAATATATACAGATGCTAAGGCGGCATGGTGACAGCTCTAGGTTGTTGCAGAAATAATTGAAAAGAACAAGAGCACATAAAATTTTAGCAATAAAGGATTGTTTATTTTAATGACACATAAAGGGCTTTGTCCTAGAGTCTGCAGGCCCTACAGAAAACTCAGTGTCTAGATGTCATACGCGACTTTTGGGGGGTGTCAACTGTTTCCTGCAAATTCCCAGAGTCTTGATCAACTCTATTCTCACAATGTGTCCGCTCCCGTAACAACTCTTATCAGTTTGCCCATGTCAGAAAGTCCCGGGGACATTAATCAATCCCCCAAACAACCCACCGGCAAGGACTCAATGCGTCCCATTCCCGTAACAGCTCAGGCCAGCCTGACCCAAGCCAGTCCAAAATGGCCAAAACAGCAAACAGCCTCACCACATGCACCACCCACCTGCTCCTGTCTAACTGCCGACACCTCTTCTTCTCCCACAAGAGCTATGTGACTTAGGCAGTGTGGCCGAGGGCAGTGATTTAGGAACTGGAAGAATTTAGATTTCACCTAGAATTTGCCAGTCAGTAACTTGGACTTGATTTTAAGTGTGCTTGGCCTCAGTCTCCTCAGATGCAAATTAGGGATGATGGTAGATTGCGTTCATGTCTATAAACAGTGTGATTTACGTCATTATCTAAACTTTTCAAAGTCACCATCTGTTAAGGAAAAAACTCCAACTAGAAGTACCCCAATCAAAATACAAAAGTATGCTTGTGAAAGTTAGGTCAGAAATTTTTATATCAAAATCATAATGATAGTATTTTAATAATTGATTCTGGTATTTATGTACTATTAGTCAAACATGATAAGGTTTAGAGCAGCAAAATTAATCTTTCTCAAGAATGTTGTTGATGTTTTAATGAGTCATGGGGACTTTTCTCTCATAAAATATCCACGGACTTTCAGGAAAAACAGTACCCTTAAATTTTTAATCTTTGCACCTTGGAAAGATTTCAGATAGAACTATAGCAAAAATATATTCATATAAATAAAGTTGTCATATAAAGCTTTTAATTTATATAAATGCCTATATGCTTAAAATAGTTACATTGTTTACAGTTTGAACCTTGCTCATTAAGCTGACCATACCACCTAAATTTTCCATTCACATAAAGATCACATGAAATACTTATTTTCCAATACCTCAAAGAGATTTGTTTATCTATGTTTGCATTTTTGGTTATTAATAAAGTCACTTCCTATAAAATTTTATATGTTATATTCCTGTCTCATTTAGTTTATATAAAATAATCTTACTACTTGCCTAATTAAAAATTTAGCCACAAATATCACTTCATTTTTGTGGCTTCAAAATAATTGACTGAGATATTTATAAAAAATATCCCTGATCCTCGATGGTACAGGTTATCTTTGAGAAATGCAAGCCCCGTTGAGTTGTAAATACACTAGCATTGTAATAATCAAATGAAATCATTGGTTCTTTAATTATGTTTCAAATTTCATTATCTGCTGCATTTAAGAAGTGGTTGCTACTTGAGATGTATCAAATTCTCTTGGAGGGTGGTTTTAAAGATTTGTTATATCACCAGCTGAGAATATTTTGTCCATCTTTACCTTTACAGGCTTAAATTTTGGAACATGTATTTCAGTCCTGTTATATAAAATTGAATTATACGACTAAACATGCTCGTCCACACTGAGCAAGCTCTCCATGTTCCCAGAAAATCTCACGGAAACATGCAGTGAAATCACTGCTGTATAATTTAGTTTTCCTAAACTGTAAAGAAAACTAAACTTTACATTCTCCTCTGTCCTGTGAATGCCAGTCTGCTTCAGGGGAAACATCTTGTTAAAAGTCCTTTCTTATTTATAATCAGACAGTGCCTCTGCGCTTTAATTGCAAGCATCATAGTATTTAGTGCTCAGACAGGAAGCGTCCCATCTCATTGACTGGAGTCACACAGGTAAAGCGATTCAGTTCCGTTTATGTCAGTGCCCTGAAATCTTAACCTGCAGCCCTCTGTTACTCGAGTTCTTTGAATCCGTCTGCCAATCATGGCCACACGTATCAACCAAAATGAAGTTTGGGAATTTAAAACAAATATTTTTATTTTTCACCTAAAAATATTAATATTAATATGAATGATTGCTTTTATAGCTTTTATTTATAAAAGGTATCTCAAAAGGAAAATATAAAATATGTAATAAAAATATATATGTGAGATATCTGGAGAATTTTATTTGTTCTCTGCTTCCTAAGTACTTGATGTATTAACACAGGAAAAATTTAAATCAGCACTCTCTGTTCAGGAATTTTACCACTTGCTAATCACTAATATTTAGTAAGTACCCACCATGCTTCCAGCACAGTGATTAGGGCTGTTAATTAATGGCTAATTAAAACACCAATTTTCATCTTTAGAGGATTATGCAAATTACATTGGTTTTACGAAGTGGAGATTATAATCACTTTTATTTACCCCAAATTAGATTATTTTAGACTGATTAAACTTGCAAACAAAAGTCTATCACAAAAAGCAACAGGAAACCAAGATGGTAGAAAGAAGGAAATTTAGTTATCAATTTAGAGAGCTCATTATTTATTTTATAGCAAATAAACATTGCACTGATTTATTATATTTTTTTCACTCTCTATTTTTTTTAATTAAATCATAGCTGTGTACATTAATGCAGTCATGGGATACAAGGTGCTGGTTTTATATACAATTTGAAATATTTTCATTTTCATGGTTAACATAGCCTTCATGGCATTTTCTTAGTTATTGTGTTAAGACATTTATATCTACATTTAGTAAGTTTCACATGTACCCTTGTAAGATGCACTGTAGGTGTGGTCCCACCAGTTACCCTCCCTCCACCCACCCTTCCTCTTCCCCTCTCCTCCCTTTCCCCAAATTCTTGGTCTATAATTGGGTTATAGCTTTCATATGAAAGCTATAAATTAGTTTCATAATAGGACTGAGTACATTGGATACTTTTTCTTCCATTCTTGAGATACTTTGCTAAGAAGAATATTTTCCAGCTCCATCCACGTAAACATGAAGGAGGTCAAG
>CAUYTI010133434.1:0-22688 GCA_963575145.1 Galago senegalensis
GACTCCACCAAAAATAGATGGTGCCTGTGGCTCAAAGGAGTAGGGCACCGGCCCCATTATACCAGAGGTGGGAGGTTCAAACCTATCCCCTGCCAAAAACTGAAAAAAAAAAAAAAAATAAAAACTAGCTGGGCATTGTTTTTGGTTTTTTTTTTTTTTTTTTTTTTTGACATGGCCTCAAGCTATCCCCCTGGGTAGAGTGCCATGGCATCACGCTCACAGCAACCTCCAACTCCTGGGCTCAAGCGAGTCTCCTGCCTCAGCCTCCCAAGTAGCTGGGACTACAGGCGCCCACCACAACGCCTGGCCATTTTTGGATGCCAGCCATCAAATGATGCAGCCATCATTGTTGTTTGGCGGGCCCGGGCTGGGGATTCGAACCCTCCACCTTAGGTGCATGTGGCTGGCGCCTTAGCTGCTTGAGCCACAGGCGCCGAGCCCACAGTTCTACTCTTAAGACTTTCCAACTTATTGGATCAGGCCCACTCATAATACCTAAAATAACCTCCCTTACTTAGAGCCCACTGAATAAGGATACTCATCACCTCTACAAACAATGTTGCGGTCATATCTGGATTAGTGTTTGATTGTATAACGAGGACTGTAGCCTACTCAAGAGGACACATTAGAAGACTATAATGATACAGAATAGATGGAGAAAAAGACAGTTTCTTGGTGACTTCACTGAGTTCCTAGATTCAACCATTCCAGAACTCCATACTACCTCTGTCCTTTCAAATTGTACTTTCCAGAAAATAGTCTCTGGCATCTCATGCTGGGTTTTCTGTAACATGCAACTGGCACAGGCAGGGTCCCCAAAACACAAGGAGGTGACAGCCTCATTCTGACCAGACACACCCCTACAGGGGGGTTATGTTCTAGTCTGGGTCCTACATAGCATGAGACACATTGACACACACAACAGACACATTGACACAACACACAGTGACAACACATGGGGTGGTCACTTCATTCAGTAAAGAGTCATTTACTGAGAATCTATGCTGTGTTACACCTGGGCTCTGCACTGTGAACACAGAAGATACTTTTTCCACCCAAGGAGGACAGACAAGCAAATAGACAGTGGCCAGACCAATGCTGTGGTAGAACAGAGGAGAGCACATTGGGATAAAGGAGACCTGATTTAGCCTCTGTGGACAAGGCAGTCTTCCTTGGGGCAGTGACATTTAAACTCAGTGTGGAAGAATGAGAAGGAACAAACCAGGAAGACCAGGTCAGGGTAAGATGCTCTAAGAAGAAGAAATGACTTGTGCCAGAGTCAAAGGCCATGTGGGTCTGATAACTACAAATGCAAAGGATTGATAATGCTGTGTGATTTGGAAGAAGTTACTGAACCTTTCTGTGCTTCAGTATCCTCAATTGTGAAATGATAGTAGAATAAATGAATTAATTATTATAATAATTAGAGGGAGGGGGAAGATGGCTGACTGGAGTCAACTTTCAACAGAAGCTCCACCCAGAGGGGGAGATAATGGCCAGAATAAAAACCAATAAAGCTGAAGATCAGGAGCTGAGCTGAGAGACAAGACTGATATCTACATGTTATCAGGGACTGGGGTGTGATAACTGATAACTACATGCCATCCCTGCTGAGGCAAGATGCAACTCCAAGGAAGCAAATTTCAGGTACAAAACCCATCCCAAAGAGGATGGGAGTCCATCCCCTTCCCCAAGAGAGTGGCTTGCAGTGTGACTTCTACAAGCAAGCAGTGAACAGAAGACCTCTTGTCTCACCCCACAGAAGAGAGTTGCTGAAGGCTGAGACTCCTTCTCTAGAGAGACCCCACTGTGAGCCTGGGGATTCTCTTGCCTGGCATCAAAGTTGAACAAATATCTTCCCTGCCAATTTGAACTCCCAGTCCACCCTTCCCACCTCATCTGGCCATCTGGAAGCCCACCTCGTGCAGAGACTGGAGTGTCTGAGGTACCTTGTGAGTTCTGGACATTGCAGGGGCCCCAGCAGTGCAGGTGCACTGAAACTGTGACTTGAGTAGTAGGGGGAAGAGAGGTGCAAGGGGGTAGGGTAACTGCCCCGGCACTGCAAAAGTGTGGATAAGTGGAGGGCGGAGGTGCAGGAAGCTGCCGGGTGGGTGGAAACTGGGGAACCACACAGAGGTATCTGCTGCACAGCAGCAATAATAGTGTGATACCACCAGGGTTAAATTTTGGAGAGACACCTCGCCAATTCTGCAGACTGCCAGAGGGAGCCAGACATCTCCCTGCCTGGGTACCAGAGGAGCAGTGTGGCTGGGGCAGAGGTGAGGTCTCTGAGGTAGAAAAACATTTGCAGCATCATTAACTCCTGGCTTGGAACAAACTCAGGTGGACCATGCCCCAGTTTCCATTGAACACTGGAGGGAGTCAGGCTTCAGCTCCCTTGGCCGGCTGGTGGCAGAGTGTGGTTGCCTGACTGAGGAGGCATTGACTCCCCTTTGACTCTGGCAGGTGCAACCCCCTGGCACATTTGCTCATTGGAAGGAAGTAGGCCATAGCCCTGTTACCAGTGACTGGGTGTGGCCAGAGGTACAAGGTGGGGAAGGAGGTGCCAGTCCCCCCTGACTAACCTTTTGTTGGGCAGGGCTTTCTGATTCCACAGAGCACCTGAGGAAGTCAGACTTGGATTGTCAATGGACCCCAGCTGTCAAGTTGCTGGACACCTTTTGAACTCTCCAACTTAATCTGCAATTTTGCTGACTGGGACAATTGATTTGGAACTATTAACCTGGGCCAGTCACCCAGGGACCCTCCAAGGTTGAGCCCTGCTTGTGTTGTAGTGGGAGGTCTGATTCTCCTCTTCTAGTTTTTACCTGTCAGGGTGGGGTGTCTTAGTTGTTTATATTTCTCCCCAGCTGAGATTTCAGCCCAAAGCCACTGATTCACTAGGATTGCTTAGAGATTAGCTGAATACAAGACACCAAGCAGGGCCCAGAATCTCAGCCTGGAGAACTTAACAGGACCTTTGTAAAGCTGTAGGGCAGTGGTTCTCAACCTCCTTAATGCCGCAAACCTTTAATACAGTTTCTGTGGGTCCTGACCCACAGGTTGAGAACCGCTGATGTAGGGGAAAAGCCACAATCACCAGTCCCAGCTCTTTGGTAAAGGGCTGGTTAATTACAACTCCAGGAGCCTTCTATCCAATTTTACCTTACCAGCTTCTCTAGCCAAACTGTGCAGAATCAGCCAAAACTCTGGCAACATGAATAATCAGAGGAGATCAACTTCCCCAAAGAATGACAAAGGAGACACAATAGATGATGCTGTTCATTAAAAAAAAAAAAAAATGGCTGAGATGTCAGAAGTCGAGTTAAGAATATAGATGGCAAATAAGATTAATAGAATGGAAGTAAAGATGTAATTAGAAATTCAAGGAGTAATTCAAAAGTTGTCTCAAGAAATCAATGAATTCAAAGACAAAATCTCCAAAGATTTAGACACCATGAGGCAAGAAATTGCAGCCTTCGAAAATATGAGAACTACTTGGTAACAGAATGGAACCAGCTGAAGAAAGGATCTCTAACATTGAAGACACAGCTTTTGAACACTCGCAAATGCTGAAAGAGGCAGAGAAGTGGAGAGTAAAAACATATCATTCCCTGAGAGAGTTGTGGGACCACTCCAAAAGGGCAAACATTTGCCTTCTAGGAATTCCTGAAGGAGAAGAGGAGGTTTCTACAGGCACAGATGCTCTACTCCAAGATATAATAGAGGAGAACTTTCAAGCATGGCAAGAGATACCGAAATTCAGATAACAGGCAGTTTCAGAACCCTAACACAACTTAATCCAAATAAACCATTGCCTAGACACATTATAATTAACTTTGCCAAAGTTAATATGAAGGAGAAAATTCTGCAAGCAGCCAGATGTAAGAAAATCCTAACCTACAAGGGGAAGAATACTAGAATGACTACAAATCTCTCAGCTGAAATTTTTCAACCCAAAGGAGGGTGGTCATTGACCTTCAATCTCCTAAACAAAATAACTTCCATTCCATCATCCTGTCTCCAGCTAAACTGAGTTTCATTTGGGATGGAGAAATCAACACTTTAATGACATATACATGTTGAAGAAATTTGCCATAACTAAACCAGCTCTCCAGGATATTCTTAGACTCATCCTCCCCACCACCAAGGTAAACTCACTCAGAAATTTCTGAAAAAAATCCAATTTCCACAATGGTGAAAGATTTAAAAATGTCCACTGGACATTTGAAAAACTTGACACCCAAAACAGTACAAGTTTATCAATTCTCTCAATTAATGTGAATGGTTTAAATGATCCTCTAAAGAGGCACAGGTTGGCTGACTGGATACATAAACTCAGACCAGAAATCTGGTGCATACAAGAATCTTATTTTACCTTAATGGATAAAAATAGACTCAGGGTGAAGGGATGAACATCTATTATTCAGATACGGAAATCAGAAAAAAGCAGGTGTTGCAACATTATTTGCAGATACAATTTAAAGCAACAAAGGTAAGGAAAGATAAGGATGGTCACTTCATCCTTATCAAGGGAAACACTCAACATGAAGAGATTTCAATTATTAACATTTATGCACCCAACCAGAATACTCCTCAGTTTATAAAGGAAACCCTAACAGACATGAACAATTTGATATCTTCCAGCAACATAATAGTCAGAGATTTTAATACCCCTTTGGCAGTGTTGGATCGATCCTCCAAGAATAAATTAAATAGGGCAGCACCTGTGTCTCAGGGAGTTGGGCACCATCCCCATATACTGGGGGTGGTGGGTTCCGGGCCTCCCTGGCCAAAACTGAAAAAAAAAAAAATAAGAAATTGGCTCGGCACCGGTGGCTCAAGTGGCTAAGGTGCCAGCCACATACACCTAAGGTGGCGGGTTCAAATCCAGCCCAGGCCCTCCAAACAACGAGGGCTGCAACCAAAAAAAAAAAAAAAAAAAAATAGCCGGGCATTGTGGCAGGCGCCTGTGGTCCCAGCTACTTGGGAGGCTGAGGCAGGAGACTCGCTTGAGCCAAGGAGTTGGAGGTTGCTGTGAGCTGTGATGCCATAGCACTCTACCCAGGGGGACAGCTTGAAGCTCTGTCTCAAAAAAAAAAAAAAACAAAGAAATATTGGACTTAAACCTGACCATAGAACAAATGGACTTAACAAACATCTACAGAACATTTCATCCTAATAAAACTGAATAAATGGCTCGGTGCCTATAGCTCAACCAGCTAAGGCGCCAGCCACATACACCTAAGGTGGTGGGTTCGAATCCCCAGCCTGGACCCGCCAAACAACAATAATGGCTGCAACCAAAAAATAGCCGGGCGTTGTGGCAGGCGCCTGTGGTCCCAGCTACTTGGGAGGCCAAGGCAAGAGACTCACTTGAGCCCAGGAGTTGGAGGTTGCTGTGAGCTGTAATGCCATGGCACTCTACCCAGGGGGACAGCTTGAGGCTCTATCTCAGAAAAAAAAAAAAAAACTGAATAAACATTCTTCTCATCCACCATGGAACATCCTCCAAAATTGATGACATCTTAGGACACAAGTCTAACTGCAGGAAATTTAAAAGAATAGAAACTATTCCTTGTATCTTCTCAGACCATCAGAGAATAAAAGTTGAACTCAACAACAACAGGAGTCTTCATACTCATACAAAGACATGGAAACTAAATAATCTTATGCTGAATGATATCTGAGTCATGGATGAGATTAAGAAGGAAGTTATCAAATTTTTGGAACAAAATGACAATGAAGGCATGAATTATCAGAACCTGTGGGACACTGAAAAAGCAGTCCTGAGAGGGAAATTTATAGTATTGCAAGCCTTCCTTAAGAGAACGAAAAGAGAGGATGTCAACAACTCAATGGGAGATCTCAAGCAACTGGAAATGGAAGAACATTCCAACCCCAAACCCAGCAGAAGAAAAGAAATAACCAAAATTAGAGCAGAATTAAATGAAATTGAAAACAAAAGAATCAAAAAGTTGTTTTTTTTTTTAAAGATTAACAGAATTGATAAACCTTTGGCTAACCTAACCAGAAACAAAAAAATAAAATCCCTAATATTATCAACCAGAAATGACAAAGGCAAAATAACAACATACAACTCAGAAATTTTTTTAAAAGCCTTAATTAATACTACAAAAAATTCTATTCTTAGAAATATGAAAATCTGAAGGAAATAGACCAATACTTAGAAGCACGCCACCTTCCTAGACTCAGCCAGAAAGAATTGGAAATGTTGACTAGACCTATATCAAGTACTGAAATAGCATCAACTAGACTAAATCTCCCCAAAAAGAAAAGTCTAGGACTATATGGCTTCACATCAGAATTCTATCAAACCTTTAAGGAGGAACTAGTACCTATATTATATAACCTCTTCCAAAATATAGAAAAAGGAATACTCCCCAATACATTCTATAAAGCAAATATCACCCTGATCCCCAAGCTGGGAAAAGACTCAACAATGAAAGAAAATAATAGACCAATATCTTTAATGAATATAGATGCAAAAATATTCAATAAGACCCTAGCAAACAGAATCCAGCAACACATCAAACACATTATACACCATGATCAAGTTTATCGCAGGATCTCAAGGTTGGTTCAACACACATGAATCTGTAGATATAATATATCACATAAACAAAATAAAAAACAAAGACTGTATGATTCTCTCAATTGATGCAAGAAAAGCTTTTGATAATATCCAGTATCTTTTCATGATCAGAACACTTCAGAAAATAAGCATAGAAGGGACATTTCTTAAACTTACATAGGCCATCTACAATAAATACACAGCCGATATAATATTAAATGGAGTAGAACATTTCCACTCCTGGTAGGTCCCAGGCAAGGATTCTCATTGTTTCCATTGCTTTTCAATATTGTAATGGAAGTCTTAGCCATCACAATCAGGCAAGAGAAGGTGATCAAGGGTATCCAAATAGGATCAGGGACTCAACTACAAAACTCTTAGAAATGATCAAGGAATACAGAAGCATCCCAGGATACAAAGTCAATATTCACAAATCAGTAACTTTTAATCAAGCTGAAAAAACAGTCAAGGACTCTATCGTTTTTATAGTAGTGCCAAAGAAGATGAAATATTTGGGAATTTGCTTAACAAAGGATGTGAAATATCTCTATAAAGAGAACTATGAAACTCTGAGAAAAGAAATAGCTGAAGATGTCAACAAATGGAAAAACATACCTTGCTCATGGCTGGGAAGAATCAACATTGTTAAAATGTCCATACTACCCAAAGCAATATACAAATTTAATGCAATCCCTATCAAAGCACCACTGTCATATTTAAAGATCTGGGAAAAATAGTACTTCATTTAATATGCAAACAGAAAAAACACTGAATAGCCAAGACATTACTCAGAAACAAAAACAAATCAGGAGGAATCATGCTACCAGTCTTCAGGCTGTACTATAAATCGATAGTGATGAAAGCAGCATGGTACTGGCATAAAAATAGAGAGGTAAATATATGGAACAGAATAGAGAACCAAGAGGTGAACCCAGCTACTTATCATCATTTGATCTTTGATGAACCTATCAAAAACATAAATTAGGGGAAATATTCCCTATTTAACAAATGGTGCTAGGAGAATTGGCTGGCGACTTGTAGAAGACTGAAACTGGACCTACACCATTCACCAGTAACAAAAATTGATTCTCACTAGATAAAATATTTAAACATAAGACATGAAACTATAAAGATTCTTGGAGAGAGTGCAGGGGAAACACTTGAAGAACTTGACCTGGGAGAATATTTTGTGAGGAGGACAGCCAGGGCAATTGAAGCAACACCAAAAATATATTACTGGGATCTGATCAAACTAAAAAGCTTCTGCACAGTCAAGAACACAATAAGTAAAGCAAGCAGACAGCCCTCAGAATGGGAGAGGATATTTGCAGTTTATGTTCCTGACAAAGGTCTGATAACCAGAATCCACAGAAAACTCAAACTTATAAGAAATAACAAATAACCCCATTTCATGTGGGCAAGAGACTTGAACAGAAGCTTCTCTGAAGAGGACAGACGCATGACCTACAGACACATGAAAAAATGCTCATCATCCTTAATCACCAGAGAAATGCAAATCAAATCCACTTTGAAATATCATCTAACTTCAGTAAGCGTAGCCCACACAACAAAATCCCAAAACTACAGATGTTGGTGTGGTATCGGAGAAAAGGGAACACTTCTGCACTGCTGATGGGAATGCAAGCTAATACATCCTTTTGGAAAGAAGTTTGGAGAACACTTAGGGAACTATAAGTAGACCTGCCATTTGATCCTGCAATCCCTCTACTAGCTATATATGCAGAAGACCAGAAATCACTTCATAACAAAGATATTTGCACCAGAATATTTACTGCAGCCTAATTCATAATTGCCAGGTCATGGGAGCAACCCAAGTGCCCATCAACCCATGAATGGATTAACAAATTGTGGTATATGTACAACATGGAATACTATACAGCCTTAAAAAAGATGGAGACTTTACCTCTTATGTTTACATGGATGGAGCTGGAACATATTCTTCTTAGTAAAGTATCTCATGACTGGAAGAAAAAGTATCCAATGTACTCAGTACTATTATGAAACCAATATATAATCACCCACACTTTTTTTTTTTGCAGTTTTTGACCGGGGCTGGGTTTGAACCCACTACCTCCAGCATATGGGGCCAGTGCCCTATTCCTTTAAGCCACAGGTGCCACCCCAATCACCCACCCTTTCATATGAAAGATAAAACACAATTATAGTCAGGATGAAGGAGAGAAGAGGAGGGGGATGGGAGAGAAGAGGGTGGGTGACGGGAGGGTAACTGGTGGGACCTCACCTATGTATACATTGCAAGGGTACATGTCAAATCTATTAAGAGTAGAGTATAAATGTCTTAACACAATAATTAAGTAAGTGAGGTGATGGCTATTTTAACCAGTTTGATGTAAGCATTCTAAATTGTATATAAAATCAGCACATTATACCACATAAATGCATTAATGTATACAGTTTTGATCTAATTTAAATAATTTTTTAAATAATTATAATAATTGTAAAGAGCAGCACTTTAAGAGTTAGCTACTTTCATCATCACCAGCACTCTTATTTGAGTACAAAGTGTAAGAAAGACCTGGAAGAGAGGGGGCTGGGAGCTGGGCCAGGACCAGGCTAAAGATTTCAGACTTTATCTTCTAGGCCTCAGGGAGGCAAGGGAGGATTAGAAGCAGGAGTGGCAAGACTGACTTTCTGCTTTAGAAATGGCTGCTGGGAGGAGAAAGGGCTCTGGGCAGAGAGACCTAACTCATGATGCAGTTACAGGGTTTTGGAGCCACTTCCCATCATAACGAGTTCAAAAGTGGGGGATGTATGCTATGAAAGAGTTAACTCTGTTTTGAGAGGAAGGGATGAGTGGAAGCACAGACAGATTGAGAAATAAAAGTGGGCTTACAATCACCACAGGATGTTCTGTGTAAGAAGGTTCAGGATTTTTAGGCCAAGGACGGCATATGCAAAATCACACCATCACATCTCATATTGGGTGGCATTTGTGCTAGTCAGAGCTTCCCAGAGGTGGGAGGGCAGCCTAAGGGGCAAGGAGCTGCCCATCCAGGGAGGTGTGCAAGCAGATTCCCGATGAACACGTGACAGTGTTTCTTCTGTAAAGAAAGCATGAACATCAGGCAGGTTAATCTAAATAATTTCTAAGGTTCACTCTAACCTGTACTTAATTTCTGTACTTTGTTGACCCACAGGGTGCTGTATTAATTTCCCTATTGCTGTACCAGGTCACCACAGACTGCCTCAGAACAACACGACTTTATGATCTTCTGGTTCTAGAGGTCAGAGGTCCAACAGTGGTCTCACTGGGCCAACAAGGTGTTGGCAGGGCTGTGTTCCTTTTTGGAGTCTCTAGGGGAGGATCTTTCTTTGCATTTTCAGCTTTTAGAGGCCTCTTGGATTCCCTGGCTTGTGGTCTCTTCCTCATAGCATCTAGCAATCTTTCTCTCTCTGTCTGCTCTCTCTCTAACACTCATACACACTTCCATGTTTAACCAATTTCCCCACTACCTGCCTGAACTTCAGGTCTTACCTGACCCAGAGTAGCTCCTGGAGACAAGGTTTGTATTTTGGAAACACCAGGATTTCCACCATCACACCACTTACCCAGTATGTTAACTGCACTCATTGTGCTCCCCTGTGAGGACAGCAACACCATCTCTATCATCCACTGTTTCCTCATCCATCTCAGTGCCTGGCACACTACAGACCTTCAGTAAGCAGACAGATATGTGTCTGTGAATGAATGAAGAATCCATCCAGATGCAACGCCTGAGATCTAGCTGAGAGATCGTCACCCCCTCATTAACTCTGACTGCTTAGTTTTCCTGACTTAACCAGGCACCATGCCAGGAGAGGCCCATGCCTGATCTAACACACTAAGCCAGGAGAGACCACTTTGGGGGAAAACAAAAGCCTTACTTGGCTTGTGGGAAAATTTATGCCTGGATTTTTATCATTTGGAGCAGCTGGCTGCTGAATGAGCCACTAAAGGGGCCAGCGAAGGGGCTGCAGAGCAGAGAGAGGGGTAAAGGAGACCTTTGAGAACATAACACATGGCATGCAAGGCTCCACCAAGACCTGCCTGCATCCAGCAAGCCAGGGGCCCATAGGCAGAGCTGATTTGGGCTATACTGTGTGGGCTTCCTAATGGGCTTGTGCCTTACGTATGAATAATAGGAATAGTCACCAAGTCAATTCAGCCACGCCTTACTGGTCATTCCCTCTGGCTGGTGGGGTGGTGGGTGCTAACAGAGATGAAGACCACCCACCCTCTGCCCTGTCAGTGAAGAAGACATGGCAGACGTGGAGGTGGTGAGTTGTGCTCAGGACACAGGTGAAGCCAGTGAGGACCGGCCGTACACACTGAATTCCCAGAGGCACACTTGCCCTCCTTGGGGTCAGCGTGGGCTGCCTTTTCCATCTTCCTCTGCCTGACAATCAGTACAAAGCACCTTCTCCTCTGGGAAGCTTCCTGATCACCCCACTCCTGCTCTGTCAGTTTAAAAAGGTTCTACTTCTCTTGGGCCTGGTTGTGAGCACCATCTGACCCCTGTCTTCTCCCCACTGGACTGTGACTCCTCAGGCCCAACACCCAGCATGCCTCCCTTGGTACCAGTGGCCACTGATGGCCACAGCCTCTCACTCACTGATTCTACAAACATGTGCCATGAACTCACAATGTGAAGGACTACAAGCCTCTCTGCAGCTCTGGTCTTATCTGATTTGCCCAATAATTGCGCACAGTGAATAGAGTGTAACAAGGTCAAATTTCCCAGCAACACATTTCTCTCAACTCAAACACACAGACAAGTCCTGTTTTCCAGCACAGTGAGGTCTCCGTGGTCTAAATGGTGTGAAGCTTATGTGGTGCATGGGCTTGTTTTTCTTTCCTGTCCTGAATTGGAGCCCATCTGATGAACAAATCCAGAAGCCCGGAGCATTCAAAGCAGCTATGGAGTTCCTGGCTGGGACCAGCTAGCCTCCAGAGACACTCAGGCTCCAGGTCCCACCATGGAGGGAGTGCAGAGCCTCCTTCACCCAGAAGAAAAACCCTTCTGTGCTTCTGCTTGCCACCTCCAAGCACACACAGTTCTGTCCTGTCTGAGGTGGTTCCTAGGTCATCTTGCTAAGATGTTTAGAGAACACATTCTCACCTACAAAACAGGAAGGCATAGCTTGTGATCCATGCCCAGAGCTTTTAACACCAGAAACTAGAAAAATAGAACCCAGGACTGGAAGAGACCTCAGAAATTGCCAGGGTGATGCCATCCTGTTTATAGACAGGGAATGGGTGCCAGAGTCAGGAAGGGATTGCTCATGGCGAGTACTATGAGGACATTCTGGAGCTGGGTTTCAGGCTGTTGTTGATTCTCCATCCTGCCTGTGTCTGGGACACTGTGCTCTGGTCATTCCTTCCCGCAGGCTTTGCCTTCAGTTGTTTTGTTCTAGGAATGTTTACCTAGCCCAGGCTCCTCCCCTGCCCTCCTAAAGCAGGAGGCGTTAGACATAGGCAGGCCTGGATATGGGGCTGGAGCTTCAGCACTCCTCCCCAACTTCATATCCCCAGACACTCGGTTTCCTCTCCTGGGAAATGGGAATAGCCCAACTTCCTGTCTGTGAGGCTTGGGGCATTTGCGATGGTGGTTACTGGGGTACAATGCTCAGTGTTAAGAAAGAATCCTCCCCTCTTTTTTGCTTTTCCCTTCTTGCTTTTTCCCTGATCTTGGGCAACTCAGGTACCCAAACTCATATTCAAACTTGTCCTTGACTGTAAGAGTTCCCTGGCTCGGCACCTATGGCTCAACCGGCTAAGGCGCCAGCCACATACACCTGAGCTGGCGGGTTCGAATCCAGCCTGGACCCGCCAAACAACAATGTCGGCTGCAACCAAAAAAATAGCCAGGGGTTGTGGCAGGTGCCTGTAGTCCCAGCTACTTGGGAGGCTGAGGCAGGAGAATTACTTGAGCCCAGGAGTTGGAGTTTGCTGTGAGCTGTGATGCCACAACACTCTACCCAGGGGGACAGCTTGAGGCTCTGTCTCAAAAAAAAAAAGAGTTCCCTTCCTCACCTGTTCCACACTGTGGGTGGATGAACAGAAGGAGGACAGGGTATGGAGTTCATCTGGACCTGTGCACCTCGCAACTGAGCCTCAGTCTTCCCACTTGCAAAATGGGATTGTTTGCTGTGGCATCTACCTCTCAGTGACACTTGCAGGATTTAAGAGGGACAGTAATGTTGGTATTATTAGTTCAGACCTCTTGGAAACGCATGACATGCCTGGCGTGGCCTCTGCTCAGGCATGCAGTGATTCATGCAATCTTCATCAAGGTCTTCCAACCCAGGTACATTTACCAGCCCCATGTCACACTGAAGGACAGTGAGAAAACACTTAAACTCCCCCAAGATCAAAGCTAGAATGAGTCATCTCACTTTGCCCCTAGTCCATGGTAGTGGAGGCCTCGCCCTCTCCCTGGTCCTATCTCAGGAGGTCATCCCTGAAAGAGATAGGTAGGGAAAGCCAGCCCTTCCTGAGGGCCCCTCTCTCTGGGTAGGTGCTGTGATCTGGAGGTGGAAGAGCAGGATGGATGGGCACAGAACCTCACAGTGCAGCCTGAGCCCCTGCCTCCAGCCCAGGAGACAATGCAGGGGTCTGCATGACCCTGTCCAAGGCTCCCCTGCCTGCTTGGTGGCTGGTGGACATTGACCCAGGCTGCCCAACCCCAGCCCTCTGTCACTGTTCCACCCTGGGCTGGCTCTAGGGAATGGTGCTCAGCTGGTCAGTCTGTCCGGTCACTTTGGGTCCCCAGTTCAGCTCTTGGAGATAAGCCAGGTATACAAACAGCCCTCATTCCTTCCAGGGGCCTGTCTTCCTCCTGTCCTCAGCCCCTCTCCATTTCAGGAAAAGTCCCCGCGAGAAAGCAATGTCTGGCTGAAAGTGTCTGGGAGGCTGAGCCGGCTTCCTGCCAGGCTACCCCCTCCCCTCGGCGGCCCCTCCTGTCCACACGGGAGGAAAGGGATCAAATGCTCCCGCTCAGCCGCTGTCATCCTCTATCCCACCCTCGCCCGGTGCGGGGGGGGGGGGGGGCTCCCTACAGGAAAAGGAGGCGTGGAGCCGCCAGGGACAACCCCCAGCTTCTGCTTAAAGGAGAGCCTTGGTGGAGCGGCGCGCAGGCACCATGAGGATGGCCTGGACGCCGGTGAGAACCGCGATGCTGCCACTGCTGTTGCTGCTGCTGGCTGTGCCCCCTGTGTGGCCCGCGCCCCCCACCTGCTACTCCCGGATGCTGTCCCTGAGCCGAGAGGTCACCGGTGACTTCCAGAGACTGCTGGCTACAGAGCGCCAGGTGAGTGCCCCACGCGCCCAGACAGGAGGTGCAAAGGGGACCCAGTTTTCAAAAACTTGAGAAGCGGAAAAGAAGAAGAAAAGGGCTCTTTTTCTTTTCTAGTACAGGTTAATCTCAAGGGTATTATGATCAAAGACATCACAATTTTTGTAAGTTTCTAGCAAATACTATCTACTTGTATCAGATGATCTGCTATCGTAAAATGTAAAAGAAGGAAAAAAAAAAACCACAAAAAACCCAAACCCAGCTTTCCCTAGAGTCTATAACTTCAGAATTAAAGAGCCAAAGAATCCTGTCCGGCCTCATCACTCCCTTTACTAGCCTGGCGATTGGAGTACTCTCTAAGAGGGTGGCTGCCAGAACTGGCCTCCTCCTCCTCACCCTCTGGGGGAGACATATTCCCCAGGCTCTGGGTCTCAGTTTTTGCCTATAAACTGAGTTGACAATAGTGCTTCTCCCCATGGGGTGGCCTGGAAGAGTGGAGGCCTGAGCACCGGAACAGCGCCAAGCAGACGCTGCTGCTCCCGTGAGCGATGTCTGGAGAAGGAAGACTTGGGGCCTCAGAATGGGGGCTGTAGAAGGGCTCTGGCTGCTCATCTGGAGAACAAAATGCATTCCAGATCGCTAAAAACTTTAAGAGTGTGTCTTAACCTCTTGCAGTTGCTTGACAAAACATAACATTTCTCAAATGTTAGGGTTGACAATATCCTGACACCCTCTTTATATGTTCTTCTGGGTTCCACGTGGGTTCTTTTTCCTAATTATAGTAGTAATTACTTTGTAGAATGGTTGGAGAAGGTGCAGAGGACAAAGAAGAAAATATGACTTATTGCTTGTAATTCTACCACCTAAAAGTAACTGTTGCTATAACATTCTGGAAGATAGAATTTCAGCTTTCTGTCTACTCAGAGGTGTTCAAATACCTATGTGTGTAAACAAAATTTGAATCAAACAAAACAAGCAGTATTGCAGCTTTTAATGATATCATTAAACAACATTCTTTTTTAATATTTTGTCATACGTAGGTCATAGTTATACCCCAATTTGTCACATGTACATGCATAAAAGTATGCATATACATGCACTTTTATATCGCTACATTGTATACAGGGTATTTCTTTATCTATATTGTAGCTTTGAAACTGCTAATAACTAATATATATATATAATTACACATGATATATACTTATTTATATATAATTATATATAACACTAACTGTATACTTATAGAACCATTATATAACTAGTTATAGAACTGTTTTACATATGTGCATATATACTACATATGCTTTTATATTACTATACTATTTATATATTACAATTATAGAACTTAATGTGGGTGCATATATGGAAGAATATATATGGTTGTGTGTGTATAAAACAGTCCCCTGACTCACAGTCAGTAACATAAAGGCTGAGCTTTAAAAGTTGAATTTTATAATAGCAGTTGCCAATTTTTGGCAGATTGTGACAAGGTAGAAGAAAGTACTATGCATGCTGTGGCTTAAGGAAGACCTCAGATCTTCTGGATATATACCCGACGGTGCATCTAACAAGGGTACATGTGAAATTTGCTAGTCTTAACACAATAACTAAGAAAATGCCATGAAGGCTACGTTGACCAGTTTGAAGAAAGCATTTCAGATTGTATGTAAAACCAGCACATTGTACCCCATGATTGCATTAATGTACACAGCTATGATTTAATGGGGGAAAAAAAAAGAAAGAAAGACCTCAGGGATCTGGGCTGGGCTGGTCTGGCTGTTGAGAGGGCTGGCAGGGAGCCTGCAGTACCCAGGCGTGTCCTGTAGGCGACCCGGCAGCCTGTATCCCTTTCCACAGGAGCCATGTGTGAGATACCTTCCCAGGCTGCATCTGGACATACACGTAAGAGGGCTCTGCCTGCTGGGGTTCCTGGGGGCCCGGGGAGGGGGGTGGAGGGAACTCCAGTCTGTACCTCTGCTGCTGGTTGCAAGGCATGGGGGTGGGAGAAAGCTGGTGAAGCCCAGCTCCTGTCCCCTGGCTACTGACTTTCCCACAAGCTCCCTCCTATTGCCCACTCCCAGAACTACTGTGTGCTGGCCAAGCTGCGGGATTTTGTGGCCTCACCCCAGTGCTGGAAAATGGCCCAGGCTGATGCTCTGAAGGAGAAAGTGCGGAAGCTGTACACCATCATGAACTTGTACTGCAGGAGAGTAAGTGAGGCCACTGAGAATTCCTCTCTACTTGCTGTCAGCCGAGATCTTCTGAGCTTTTCAGAGAGGGGAAGGAGAAAGAGGAGCAGGAATGTTGAGGAGGAACTGCCAGTTCGCAAAGCCCTTCCCAGCCACAGTCACCTTGTCACATAGTTGGTTGGGGACAAGGCCCCACGCTTCCAGGGGCTGTTCACTGATGCTGGAGCCCTGCCCCAAGGCCACACCCAGCCACACAGACAGACCCCCCTGGAGCCAGAGGGGCAGGTCAGAAGAGATTTCTGGGGGTGGGGGTTATGCTCTGTGACAAGATGCTTCTGGAAGGAGAGGGGGAAAAGACAGAAAATCAGCAGCAGTTGAGATGAGGGAAGTAGAGTGAATGTGGTAGGAGGGTGCAGACTTCAGCTCACACAGCACCGAGCCCGAGCCTTCTGTTGTCTCCCTGCCTCTCAGATGGGAAGGCTGTCTTAGTCTGTTTTCTGCTATTGTAACACAATACCATAGACTGGGTAATTTAGTTTAAAAAAAGAGGTTAATTTAATTCACAGTTCTGGAGGCTGGGAAGTCTAAGCATGGTGCTGGCATCTGGCCAAGGGGCTTGGTGGAGGCAATCACATGGGGAGGGGTAGCCACCCCTGAAATAATGATCCTACTCCAGGGATAGTGACACTAATCCTGTCATAGAAGCAGGGGCCTCATTAATCCATTAAACCATTCATTACGGCAGATCCCACATTACTATACCATGAAGACAGAGGGATTAAGTTTCCAATACATGAACTTTCAGGGGACACACTCAAACCCTATCAGTGCCCTTTTATAGCTCTCACATTTTCTCACTCCTAAACAGGGGACGTAATAGTAGCCATCTTGTGAGATTGTACGGCAGTGATAACAATCACAGCCATGCCTTGTGCCAGGCACTGTACTGCCTTCCTTGATCCAAGAAACCTAACAGGGGTAATTAGAATCCCTAGCGCCCTACCTGGCCCAGAATAAGTCCCTGAGCAACTTTAATGATTGGCTGTGCATTTCTTCCCCATGACCCATCGCCGCCGCCGCCCACCCCCCACCCCCCCACCCCCGTCTGTGGAGGAGAGATGGGAAGTTGATCACATTATCATGGATCACTGGCAGTGTAGACTCTGGTATGGACTCTGAGGTGCCTGAAGGCAGGACCTCACAGCTCCTCACGGCATTCCCAAAGCCTGGCTGGAGCTGTTGCTCAGCAATTAAAATTCATTCATCCCCTGACTTTCTTGCCCATCCATGTGTGTGTCCATCTGGTCGACTGGTGTATGCATGGACCCAGTAAACAATACTAATTATAAAGCAAGAGACCCTATGGGAACGTGAAGAAAGTGACTCACTCTTCTTGGGAGAGTGAGAGATGGGAGGTTTTCACACAAAGGGGACAAGAAATGGCCTTTGAGCCTAACAGGCCTCCTCTAGTTGTGTCTGTGAGCAATAGCAACCTTCAGGAACTTCCCAGGACATTGCACATCTTTTCCAGGATTTGGTATTCCTGTCAGATGACTGCAATGCCTTGGAATACCCGATCCCAGTGACCACGATCCTGCCAGATCGTCAGCGCTAAAGCTGCCCAGACCCGAGCCGGACCGGGAGAACCGCAGTGGCATCAGCTGCCCAGACAGAGCTGAAGCCACGCCCCCTGCTTCTGTGTTGCTGTAGCTCTTGACACTACCTTGTGTCTACCCAGGGTCACAGGCTGGAGCTTCTACCCAGGACCTTCCTTGGAGCTAGAGTCAGAAGCCTGCTTCTCACTCCCTTGAGTTATGTCCTGCCAGGGTGGTTAGATAAACAAATGTGTCGGTTTAGTCACTAAAAAGCAAAGGGCTAACCAGCTTCTCTTTTATAAACAACTAGGTTGAAAACAAACAAAATAGTGTGTTTCTAGGACTAGTTTAATTAGTAATGGTACATTTTTCTTTCTTGATAGGAACCTGCTTGCCCTTTACCAAGCTGCTTTTGTACCTTCTCCCAAGGCAGACTTTCCTGTCTTTCATTTAAAAAACGTTACTGCTTTTAGGACATATTTGCCGACAGGAACCACTCTTTCTTTAAAAGGTGATAAAATCAAATAAAGAATATCTTCATGGTGGGAAGCACATGTCCTGCTGTGTCTGTCCAAGGTGGACGCCAGGGGATCATCTCCACACTGCCTGGATTGCTTCTGCTCTGAGCATGACGCAGCTTTCTCCTTTCTGTCAAACTCAGGCGTCTCTCAGTCTGCTTTATCCACCTACTCTTCAGGTGTTGGGAGGTGCTCTGATTTTGACGGGGATGGATTGTGCTTTTGGGGAATAGATGTTGGGAACCGATGGCATCGTATCCACAGACATGGCAGCGCCCTGCACTTATCACAAGTATCGGTTCATTGACTCTGCCCAGCAAACCTGAAGGTGGGCACGCAGGAGGCTGAGGTAACATAATTGAAGTGACTTGCCTGAGGCCTCCAGGGATGAGTGTGGAAGCTTAAACCTGTGTGACTCCAAAGCCCAATAAAATTTCAGTTAAGTAACTACATGATGGAAAAATATCTCAAATGCTGATTTTGCTGCACTCTGTATGTTCTGTTGGGGTCTTTCTGTTTCTTTTCTTTCTTTCCGTATAGATAGAGCAGGTTTTCCCCCTTAATCTTGGATACCCCCAACTTCTCAGATCATGCACTCAAATGATTATTGAGTTTTTATTTTCTGTTTAGAAGCACAGGGCCACACAATCGCTGTTTTAGTTTCCTAGGACCACTCTAACAAGGTACCACAAACTGGGTAGCTTGAAAGAAGAGGAATATATTGTCTCACAGCGCTGGAGGCTGGTGTCAGTGGGGCCATGCTGCCTCCGAGGGGTTTAGGGCAGGATTCTTTATTTCTTTCTGGCTTTTGCTGGTTGGTAGCAATCCTTGGCTTTCCTTAGCTTTTAGACATATTACTAAATTCACAGATACTGTTCTGCCTCCATCATCATGTAGTGTTTTCCATGCATCTGTGTCTCTGTGTTGAAAAGTCTCTCTTCTCATAAGGACACTAAGTACAAGGTTGGGCCCCTCCAACCTCACAGATGTCGGCTTGATTTGGTAACTAACATGTGCAAAAATCCTATCACCAAATAAGATCATATTCACAAGTACAAGTACATGTGAAGACTCAGCATGTCTTTTTCAGAGACACAATTAAGTCCACAACAATCACTTTTTAAAGAAATAAACCCTTCTCACCTTCCATTTGATTCCACATTCCCATTACCAGGTATCTATCCAGAAGAACACAAATCATTTGCACTAGAATTTGTATCACAGCTCAATTCACAGTGGCCAAGATGTAGAATCAACCCATGACAGGATTAACAAACTATGGTATACATATACCATGGAATATGATTCAGACTTTACATCTTTTGTATTAACCTGGATAGAGTTGGAGAGCATTCTCCTTACTAAAGTGCCACAAGAATGGAATGAAAGCAATAAATAAACAACAATATGGCCAAAGGAGAGAAAAACACAATTAAATTCAAGTGGGGGGAGGAGGAGGGGATTGCTGTGCTCTCACCTAATGGGCACAATGTAAGGGTGTACAGCACACTCCCTGGGTGAAGGACTCAACTGCAACGTGAACTTCACCCAGCAAACAACATAACCTAATCATCCCCGTACCCTCATTTTAATCTACAATTTTTAAAAAAGAAAGAACCCCTTCTCAAAGGAAGATTATGCCACAGTCTTTCTTCTACCACCATAGCCATCTACTATTTACTGGCAGTTAGTAAATGTGGGGGCCTGGTGGCATACGCTCGCCCACTGACCTTCACAATGACACTGCAGGATGAGTTAACCCTGATTTATTAGGCTATTAAGTATAAGTATCGGAAATGTCCGATTTCCTAACATACTAGGTTTATAGTTGATATCTCTGATGTTTCACTTTGATACTTCTTATTTTATTTTTATTGTGATGGTATTCTTTCAAATGCACATTTTGACTTTCAAAATCTTTTAGAATAATTTTTGTTAAACCATGGATAAGTAAAATATTCATGTCATCCTTGAACAAGTTCCATCGTGGAACCGATGCAGTGCAGACGGCCTGAAATATCAATGAAGAGATTGGGAAGGAGGTGGCCGATGTGCACACGGTATATCAATGGGTTGAGAGGTTCTTTGTGGTAATTTTCATCTTGAAAATGAGCAATAGGGTGACAATAGACAAATCTGAACATCAGAAGACATTCCAGTCTACCTGATGCATGATCTCTACAGTTCTGAGAAGCAAAACTATAAACATAAAGCAATAAGGGCTTTTGTCTGGGGGGGTGGTCAGGGCTGTGTGTGTTCGTAAAAATGACAGTGGATAACTGAGTGTTTTGCCGATTAATGAATGAGACTGGGGATGTGTATATTTGTGTTTTTATGTGCATGTAGGAAATGCTAGTCATATCTGAGCAATGATGAAAAGGTTTCTAGTACTGATTTTTATAACTATGAAGGTTTCTACACTTGACCTGAGCTCAAAAAAAGAAAATGAGCAATAGAGCTACCTAGGATCAAGGTGGATAATAATGAGATGAAAGCTGTCATGGGAGTTAATCCGTCTCAACTTACATACAAATTGGCCCCAAGGTTTGACAATACTATCCCAACAATATTGGTCTGTTTGAAACAAATTGGCAAGGTAAAGAAGCTGGATAGATGGGTTCACAATTAATTAAATGAGTGTCACGAAGGAAATTATCTCAAAGCTTGTCTTTCTTTGTGGTCATAACATAAAGGTAAACAATTTCTGCACCATATTGTTACATGGGATGAAAAATGGAGACCACACCTATGGTTCATCTTACAAGGGTACATGTAAATCTTTCTAAATGTAGAATACAAATGTCTTAACACAATAACTAATAAAATGCCATGAAGGGTGTGTTAACCAGTTTGGTGAAAATATTTCTAATGGCATATAAAACCAGCGCACTGTACCCCATGACTGCATTAATATACATAGCTATGATTTAATAAAAAAAAGAAAAAGAAAAATGAATCCTTTTTGATAATCACAAGCTTTCTGCACAATGAAGATAATGGTGAGGTGCCTAGACACAGCCCCGAACCATATACTCATTAAAAAAAAAAAAAAAGCTAATGGTATAACGGAGTCTGGCAGTCTGGCACTGGTATTGACAATATTCACTACAGTTTCATAAAACACGATCAGTCAATTATAGTGAATGTCCACTGCAACTAATTGGACGACATGATGATGTTTTAAGCATCCAGATTGGTCAATAGAGACAGCCCAGTCCTCTTGCAAAACAACATTGTCACAAAAATAACACTGTTCAAACTACAGAAGCTGGACCCAGAAAACTCGCTGCCTCCACTGAACTCCATGTGTATTCACCAGACCTTGCACCAACTGACTACCACTTATTCCAGGCTTTGGGCCACTTCCTACAAGGAAAAATATTCAATTCTCAACAAGCTGTGGAAAATGTCTCTTGTGATTTAATCACCACTTGTTTTCCAGGCTTCTTCACTGCTGGTATATACAAGCTGCTGTTCAGGTGGCAAGGCTATGTGATTAATTCACTGCTTCTTGTCTGCGATGTAGTAACCTCAACTTTTGACTTTACAGATTGAATGACCTAATGCAATGGAGGAAACACACTCAGGTGCAAAGGTTAAGTGATTTCCCCAGACAGATATTAATCGTTCTATCTCAAAAGAAACTCTCCTCTGTATGACCCGAGTCGTGTAACTAGTGACAGACTCTGCAAAGGGAGGTGGCAAAGGGGTTCCAGACGGATGGACAGGAGCCAGAGTAAGTCACAGCTGTGCTAACCCTTTGCCATTTCTGGGCAGCAGAAGCAAACTCGTGAGGATGAGGGCTCAGTTAAGCACTGCAGACATTGGTTTGCTGTTCATTTCTTCAATATTTATGAACTTATTATGCATTTGACAAATACAAAGATGAAAAGAGTATTTCTCTCTTAGGTTACCAAGGGAGACATTTGAAAAATTCAAGAGAGCAGAGGTGAGACAATAATTCTGAGATGGGGCAGAAAGATATCTTAGAGGATTTGGATTTTTTTAAATAAAAATAATTGTATTTATTTAGAAGCATTCAGAATGTCAAGAAAACAGCTACAACTTTTTTTTTTTTTTTTTTGCAATTACAGACTGGTATTCAGTTAACAGAACAACAATTATTTCGTATAAGCTGCATCAGAGACAACTGAAGATGAAAAACTACCATCCCCATATATAACTAATGTGGGCTGTGCATCAACAGGAACCTGCTTTAAATTTCCATGCCAATTTACAACCCCCATATGTACCAGGCAAGGTTAGTGGCTATTGAAAATACCACCAGGACAGGACCATCTAAAGACACATTTGGTAGTGTGTTAACTATACAAAAAAAAAGACACTGTACAGTTTAAAAACAAATCTTACACAGCCTTACATTTCAATTTTTTTCTTTAAAAGGAGTGAGTTATGGACAGAGGGGTTAAATACTTTATAGATAAGAAAAAAAACTGCGCTAGAACCAACTTATT
>CAUYTI010133436.1:0-28985 GCA_963575145.1 Galago senegalensis
CAAGCTGTCCCCCTGGGTAGAGTGCCGTGACATTACAGCTCACAGCAACCTCCAACTCCTGGGCTCAAGCGAGTCTCTTGCCTCCGCCTCCCAAGTAGCTGGGACTACAGGCACCCGCCACAACGCCCGGCTATTTTTTGGTTGTAGCCATCATTGTTGTTTGGCGGGTCCGGGCTGGGGATTCGAACCCGCCACCTTAGGTGTACGTGGCTGGCGCCTTAGCCGGTTGAGCTATAGGCGCTGAGCCTTGTGTTTAGATCTTAAATAGAGTGTAGTTTGCACTGACCTGAAGTGCGAAATGGAAGGTGTTTCCTCCCACCAAGCCAGCAGCTGGAGTTGCCCCAAAAGTGGCAACAGGGGACTTTCCACAAAGGAGTCCCCACAAACTGTCCCACGGTAGGGCTGGTTGGGATCTCAAACAAAGAAGCATTAAGTCAAGTGATGAGTCCAAAGTGCTTGTTCAAGAACTCACAGGGTGCTGCAGCCATCCTCAGGCCAGGCGGTGAGAGCCCAGCCACATCCTGCCCAGGTTTGCTCCCAGTGAAGGGGCCAGTGTGTGACTTTCTTGTGGGTGTGAGGAATTTGGCTCAGGGCCAAGGCCAGTTCTTTCAGTGTTTTGGGCAACAACTACCTCCTTCTCTCAGTTCCCCAGGAATGCCCAAGGCCCCAGGTGGGGTCCAGGCCTCCTGGGGAAACCTGCCACTGGCCAGTCACAGGGCAGTCCCTGTGCTTTTTGGTCAGGCATAAAAAGAAAGCGGGGGGCATGGGGGACCCTACAGAAGAGACATTTGAAATGAAAGAGAGGGCACTTGGGACAACTTTTTGTCCTAAGGGCAGCGCTGAGCAGTGCCGGATGGTCGGCCTTCCCAGTCTCTGAACCAAACGCCTCCCACTTTTCGGCACCAACCGAGACGGCCCCTACGCACACCCAGAAGGCCACAAGGGCAGCTCTGCCCATCGGAGCCCACAGAACTGAGCCCTCTGGAGCTGAGGATCAGCCTCACACCACAGACCCCTTAGGATGACTGAGTCAGAACTGGGGAAGGGGAGGGACTGTAAGGGGAGGCTGGAAAGAACAGACTGTGAAATTCTATTCTGCCACCTTGGCTGGCACCAGCTTTGTCCATGGCTCTGGTTGGAAGGGACTGGCCCAGACTTGCTGGGGGGAGACCAGATGTGTGTGCTAAATGGTGTCTGCATGAACTTGGCTTCAGGAAGCTGTACACTGTCAGGGCCTAGAAGGGACAGGGACAGGCAGGACATGCAGCATTGCCAAACCCCTAAACCTGTCCCCAGCCTTGGGTGGATGCCCTGCTCCTGCCCTTCCCTCAGCCTGGAACACTCTCCCCTACCTGCTTCTCACCTTGGATACCCCTCCTCTAGGAAGCTCTCCCCGACCTCCTAAGCCTGGCTTGAGTGGCCTGCAGACCTGAGCTCACCCAGCAAAGCGTGTGCCCTGCTCTATCCTCAAGGATCTCTCTCTCCCCAGCAGAGCTGTGAGTGCACAGAGAACTGGACGGCTCTACTTCTGTCTTTAACCCACAGGCATAACACACAAGGTGACTGTGGTTAATAATTCCTGTGGACCAGGCCGGGTACAGTGACTCACACCTGTAATCCGGGAACTCTGGGAGGGCGAGGCACGCAGATTGCCTGAGGTCATAAGTTTGAGACCAGCCTGAGTAGAGTGAGACCTCATTTGTAAAATAGCCTGGTGTTGTGGCAGGCACCTGTGTCCCAGCTACTTGGGAGATTGAGGCAAGAGAATCATTTGAGCTCAAGAGCCTGAGGTTGCTGTGAGCTATGATCACGGCTCTCTACTGAAGGCAACAAAGTAAGACTCTGCCTCTGAAATAATAATAATAATAATAATTCCTGTGGACTGAGCAATAAGGGAAGTGAATAGAGTGAAGGGCGGAAAGGTGTGGGTGATCACAGGTGGACCACCGAACAGAGGCTTCCTTGGGGAGGGTGAGCCGTGGAGAGAGGTGGGGGCGGTCTGGAGAACAGGCCACACGATGGGGCTGGGGGGTTGGGAGGCTGGGTAGGGGACACAGGCCCTTCTCCCAGGGAAGATCGCACCTAGTATGCCCACCCTGACTCCTGGCCAAGGTGAAGAAAGAGGAACAGTGTGAAAAGCTCCCCAAGTGGGGAAGGTGTCCCATTCATGAGCACCCAAAGGAAGCTGGGAGACTGGGATCAGAGGCAGAGGAGGAGCTGGCTGGGGAGGGAGGAGTGGGTTGCAGAGACAGGAATGGCGTCAAGCCACAGCACAGAGGGAGAGAAGAAGACAGAAGGAAGAGAGGCAAGATTCTTGGGACGGCCGGGCCCCACAGACTCTGGGGCAGTGGCCTAGCCTACTTTGGGACAATGACCCAGCCTGAGGAATGGACTTTCCAAGTGAGGGTGAAACAGGAAACTGTCACCGAGGAAGCTTGTAGGTCCTAAAATGTCTAAGGTGCGGGGTCCATGGGCCCATTAAAGACAACCAATCGGATCGACCATAGTATAGATGGGGAAACTGAGGCTCACAGTCCAGCACGATGTTTCTGGGGCAAGGTCAGGCTTCTTTGCCTGCAGAATTTCTCATCTATAATGTCAAGGTTCCTGAGAACAAAATACATCCCCTCCTGGGCTCCACGTGCCACAGCCTGGAAATGCATCGCATCTCACAGGGACTCCGGGGGCTGGTGTGGACACATCCCACAGCTCAGTGACTGACAAGACGCTGTAAGACATGATCTCTCCATCTGAAATGTTGGCAACTAGCTGAAATTATTTTTTTAAAACACGATGTCTGCAGGATTGTGCAAGTCGAAAGAGTCCTTCAGGGGATAGACTCAAGGGCCTCCCATCCACAAGGTCCAGTTTCAGGTCTGACTTCCTCCTGATTTTGGAAATCCCCAGAGGGGTGATGTGGGACATTCTCCAATGGGGGGACTGTTGAAGGAGCAGGATGGTGGGAAGGGGGGAGGTGGCGGGCACAGGGGAGCTGGGGGCCTGGAAGCAAAGTTGCTTCCTTCTATGTGGTCATTTAGACCTTTAATGTAGAATTCCTGAGCGTGTTCACCCTCTTCATTTTTTTTTTTTTTAAGATAGAGTCTCACTATGTCTCTTGGTAGAGTGCTGTGATGTCACAGCTCACAGCAACCTCAAACTCTTGGGCTTAAGCGATTCTCTTGCCTCAGCCTCCCAAGTAGCTGGGACTACAGGCACCCACCACAATACCCGGCTATTTTTCGGTTGCAGTTGTTGTTTAGCAGGCCCAGGCTGGCTGGAACCAGCCAGCCTCTGTGTATGGGGCTGGCACCCTGCTCCCTGAGCTACGGGCACCAAGCCCACCCTCTTCATTTTAGAGCTGAAGAAATGTAAGGAGTGACTTGGCCAACATGACAGCAGGGTGGTGGCAGGGCTGGAAGTCAGGCCTCTAGGTTCATTCTAGGTAGAAGGTGACACTGAGTGTACACAGCCTGCCCTCAGCACTACGACTCATCCCGCTCGGCAGGCAAGGCCACTGAGACACAGGGAAAGGGAGGAGCTCTTTGAAGTTGCTCCAGGTAGAGAGAAGTCCCAATGGGCTGGGACAGACAGGTGGCTTCTGGAGCACGTGGCCCCCAAAGGGTAGACAGGACAGAAGACAGGAAGAGGGGAGGGGGGGTGTGTGAGAGAGAGATCTTAAAATCCCTGAACACTCAGGAAAGGTGTGATGTGACAACCGAGGCCTCCAAGGGACTGTCTTGTTAGACCCAGAGCCACCTCACCACACGAGGACCACGTCCACGTTTCCTGTGCACCCCCCCAATCCCACCGTGGCTCCCAGGGACACATGCAGGCTTATGAGGGGGGGGTCCCACCAACCCACACAGCCCGCAGACCCAGCGCCTCTGCCCGCTCCTTCCTGTGGACACGCCTGAATGACAGATCACTTGGCACAGTTTTGGATCCTCTTTCACTTCTCTGTCTCTGGAAACCTGAAGCTCCATCCAGGAGGGTTGCATAAAAATTGCATTGTAAGAGTGGAGGAGGGTGTGACCCAGTCCTAGTTGCAGGGCCTGCAGGGGCCTGGGTAACCTGGGGGAGGGAAGGAGAGAGGTGTCAGCAGAGGGAACTGGGCTCTGCAGGGCTGTAGAAACTTCCCTGAGAGCCTCCCCCACAAGCAGACTTGCTATTAAAAATGCAATCATTGTGTCCTTTAAAAGTCAGGATAAGGCCCGGGCCTGCTAAACAACAATGACTACCATAACAGCAACAACAAAAATGGCTGGGCGTTGTGGCTGGTGCCTGTAGTCCCAGCTGCTTGGGAGGCTGAGGCAAGAGGATCACTTGAGCCCAAGAGTTTGAGGTTGCTGTGAGTTGTGACGCCATAGCACTTTACCCAGGGTGACAGCCTGAGACTCTGTCTGAAAAATAAAAACTAAATTAAATTAAAACATGTAAAGTTCTCCCTGGCTCTATCCCACAAAAGCCACTGCAGCCCCATTTTGGTTCACTCACTTCCGGTCTTTCTCGTAGGCCCTTTTTAGATAGCTGTGGTCATTTGGCATAAATAATTTCACATCCTATTTTTTTCCACCTGATATTTTAATGTAAGCATTTTCCACCATCAGGAACAGCCGGGCAAATGTCAGCATGATTGGTTGTATAATGTTATGAGTGTCTTGATTTTCTTTTTTTTCCGTAGTATTCATGCTCTTATTGGATTGAATTTCTTTCTAACTTTATTATCGTAAGACATTTAGATCGCATCCAATCTTTTAGCATTCTGACTAATGCCCTGATAGGCATCTTCATATGAATGCTTTCCCGGCCATTGGCCTTCAGATCCACTTGTAGAAGTTAAATTACTGGGCAAAAGGGAAGGAACACATTTGAGTCCCTCGGCACTCATTGCCAAATTACTCTCTACGAGGGTAGAGCCTGTGTTCAGCGCAGCAGCTGCACACAAGCCCATCTCACAGCAGCTGCACACAAGCCCACCTCTTGAGACGAAATTTTCCATTTCATTTCCTCCCTCCCTCCCTTCCTTCCTTTTCTTTTTAGAGACAGTCTCACGCTGTTGCCCCAGGCTAAAGTGACATGGTGTCAGCCTAGCTCACAGCAACCTCAAACTCCTGGGCTCAAGGGATCCTCCTGCCTCAGTCTCCCAAGTACCTGGAACTGCAGTTTTCCCCCACGTCACCTGGATAAGGTTTTCTATTTTTAGTTGAGATGGATCTTGCTTTTGCTCAGACTGGTCTCAAACTCCTGAACTCAAGTGATCCTCCCACCTCTGCCTCCTCACGTGCTAAGATGACAGATACGAGCCACCACATCCACCCTCCATTTCATTTTCTAGTCAGGCCAGTTGGTTTTCTGAATCATCTCCTTGCAAACAGACTCAATTTCCCCTACTGCTGTCCTCCTCCCCTGTGGTTTAGTGATTAGAGCAGGGTCCTGAGGGTTCAAATCATGACTGAGCAAGTGTCTGACTGTGTGGCTTTGGGAAAATCATTTGACCTCCCTGGGCCTTCATTCTGTCCTCTAGTTACGGGACAAAGAGATCCGGCCACCTATCACTGTCAGCCAATATGCAGAGAGGGCGATAGGCCCACTGAACTTATCTGTCAGAAGCCTGGGGATTCTGGAGAACAGTGAAAATAGCCTCTCCAAGACTGTTCTGTTCTGCCATTTCCAAAATCACGGTTTTATACGTAAAAGTTCGAAGCAAAGACCACACAAACCTCTGTTCCAAATAATAATCAGCATAACTCAGTGACCTATTTTGACATTCTCATTCAAAAGTTAATCTCCTAAATCAGTCCATCTAAATTACTCAAGATAGGCATCTTTGTGGGAGGGAGCTGAATTTACAAAACAGTAAGAATGGCAGATGGGAAGTAAAGGTCTCTTAGGACATAAAGGGACCAGACCAGCTTGTCACATCTGCCCTGACCTGACTCCCCCTTAGTCTCACTATGTGCTTTCACTCCAGCTCTTGCCTTCCTTCCCTCGGGGCTTGAGAGATAATGTATCTCTGCCTCATTAGTGCAATAAAAGGAAAAAAAAAAGATAATGTACCTGATCTTGCTTTCCACAGGTCAAGGGGGTTGGTGTTGTTTTTTAATTTTTATTTTTTTGTTGTTGAGACAGTCTCATTTTTTTTTTCTCTTTATGACTCTATCTCACTATGTCACCCTCGGTACAGTGCCGTGCCACAGCTCACGGCAACCTACAACTCCTGGGCTTAGGCGATTCTCTTGCCTCAGCCTCCCGAGTGGCTGGGACTACAGCTCTGGCCACAACACCTGGCTTTTTTTTTTTTTCCCCTGCAGTTGTTGTTTAGCTGGCCCAGCTGGGTTCAAACCTGCCAGCTTGAGTGTATGTGACTGGCATCACAACCACTGTCCTACAGGCGCCAAGCGGAGGGGGTTGATGTTGTTATCGTTCTTCTCCAGGATAAAACCAAACCTATTTATTTGTTTACTTATAAATAAATATATTTATTGCAGTGTTGGCTAGGGCCGGGCTTGAACCTGCCACCCCTGGTATATAGGGCTAGTGCCCTACTCCTTGAGCCATAAGCACTGCCCTAAAACCAAACTTTTTCCTCTGAATTCTCCTCCAGAGATTTCTGGCTACAAATGCTTCCTTGCGGCTCAAGTGGCTAAGGTGCCAGCCACATACATCTGAGCTGGCGGGTTCGAATCCAGCCTGGGCCTGACAAACAACAATGATGGCCACAACCGAAAAAAAGTAGCCGGGCATTGTGGCGGGCACCTGTAGTCCCAGATACTTGGGAGGCAGAGGCAGGAGACTCACTTGAGCCAGAAGTTGGAGATTGCTGTGAGCTGTGATGCCACAGCACTCTACCTAGGGGGACAGATTGAGGCTGTCTTGGAAAAAAAAAAAAAAAAAGAAATGCTTCCTTGCTTTGTAAGGAGACCATCGCCGTGTATCCTGCCAGCACCATGGAATTGCCTCATAGTAGTAGATAGGTGCCCTTTCTTTGTAAACTCTCCATGAGGCCATGCGTCTCCCAGGAGAAAGTGATAAGGGCCTATTGGCTAGCAGATAGTTCTGTTTCTGCTCCCTTGGAAATCAGTACAAAGAAGCTGCAAGTTCCCTGGCCTGTCCAGAGACCCCAAAAGACTCAGGGAAGTGGCACTAAAACCCCTGCACTCATTCACCCATTCACACATGCATGTGAAGAGGAGAAAATATATATAATCTCTTCTCAACCCTCATAAATTCTCAGTTAAGATGCTGTCCTGAAACAAAGGACAGATTAATAACAGGGGAAAAAAAGCATTTATAATAGTGTGGGCCCGGTCCACCATAAGGGAGAAATCTCAACTCAAAAGCAACCTGTAAAATGGTGGCTCAGCATCCTAGCTTATGCAGCATATCTAACAATGAACAATACATTTAGAGGTGACAAAACAAAAAGAAAGCAGGGCCAAGTGTAGAAGCACAAACCTATAATCTTAGCATTTTGGGAGGCCAAGGAGAGGGGCTCTTTCCAGGCCACGAATTCGATAGAAAAATTACTGAGGCAAGAGAATTGCTTAAGCCCAAGAGTTTAAGGTTGCTGTGAGCTGTGATGCCATGGCACTCTACCTAGGGGGAAAGCTTGAGACTCTGTCTCAAAAAAGAAAAAAAAAAAAGAGGCCTATGGCTCAGTGAGTAGGGCCCTGGCCCCATATGTCGAAGGTGGTGGGTTCAAACTTGGCCCCGGCCAAGCTGCAACAAAAAATAGCCAGGCGTTGTGGCAGGCACCTGTAGTCCCAGCTACTTGGGAGGCTGAGGCAAGACAATCACCTAAGCCCAGGAGTTGGAGGTTGCTGTGAGCTATGAGGGCACAGCACTGTACCGAGGGTGATAAAGTGAAGACTCTGTCTCTAAAAAAAAAAAGAAAAGAAAAGAAAAGAAAAATTAGCCTGGTGTTGTGGCAAGTGCTTCTAGTCCCAGATGCTTGAGGCAGGAGAATTGCTTAAACCCAGGAGCTTGAGGTTGCTGTGAGCTAGGCTTACACCATGGTACTTTAGCCCAGGGGAAAAAAAAACCAGGCTGGGCCCGGTGGTTCACATCTGTAATCCCAGCACTCTGGGAGGCTGAGGCAGGTGGATTGAGCTCGGGAGTTTGAGACCAGCCTGTGCAAGAGTGAGACTCTGTCTCTATTAAATAGAAAAATCAGGCAGCCATTTTGGCAGGCACCTGTAGTCCCAGCTACTTGGGAGGGTGAGGCAGGAGGATCATTTGAGCCCAGGAGTCTGAGGTTGTTGTGAGCTGTGATACTATGGCACTGTACCCAGGGCAAGAGAGTAGACTGTCTCCAAAAAAAAAAAAAGAAAGAAAAAGAAAAAATTCCATGGCTCAGTGCCTGTAGCTCAAGCGGCAAAGGCACCAGCCACATACACCAGAGCTGGCAGGTTCAAATCCAGCCCAGGCCTGCCAAACAATAACAACTACAACCAAAAAATAGCCAGGCACTGTGGCAGGCGCCTGTAGTCTCAGCTACTTGGGAGGCTGAGGCAAGAGAGTCACTTAAGCCCAGGAGTTGGAGGTTGCTGTGAGCTCTGATGCCACAGCACTCTACCCAGGGTGAGAGCTTGAGGCTCTGTCTAAAAAAAAAAAAAAAAAAAGAAAAAAAAGAAAAGAAAAGAAAAGAGAAAAGAAAAAAGAAAAGAAAAGAATGGGCAACACCTGTGGCTCAAATGAGTAGTGCACCAGCTCCATACGCCAGAGGTGGCGGATTCAAACCCAGCCCCAGCCAAAAACTGCCAAAAAAAGAAAAAGAAAGAAAGAAAAGAAAAAAGGGGGGAAAATCCCCAAAAACAAAATAGAAAAACTAGCTGGGTATGGTGGCACACACCTGTCGTCCCAGCTACTTAGGAGGCTGAGGCAAAAGGATTGCTTTAGCCCAGAAGTTTGAGGTTGCTGTGAGCTAGGACACCATGGCACTCTACCTAGGGCAATAGAGTGAGACTTTGTCTCTAAATAAGTGATAGATAAATATATAAATATTTGAATTTTTTTATCTGTGCAAATGATGTATTTTGTGCCTTGTCATATATTGTACATGTTCTTTCAATATTTTTTCCACCCTAACTTGGACTTCAGATTTAGTTCCTCTGATTTAAGAATACCCTCTGCAGCTCAGCTCCCATTGCTCAGTGAGTAGTGTGCCAGCCACATTTATCGAGGCTGGCGGGTTTGAGCCTGGCCCAGGTCAGCTAAACAGCAATGACAACTACAACCAAAAAATAGGCGGTAGTTATGGTGGGTACCTGTAGTCCCAGCTACTCGGGAGGCTGAGGCAAGAGAATCACTTAAGCCCAAGAATTTGAGGTTGCTGTGAGCTGTGACACCATGGCACTCTGCCAAGGGCAACATAATGAGACTCTGTCTCAAAAAAAAAAAAAAGACTACCCTCTGCATCACACCCTGCCAACACAGTCAGCCAAGATTAGGCTTGATTTCGGCTAGAAAATGGCATGGTGAGTCCCCATAACAACCTTTTTTCTGAGTCTTGGTGGGTCAAATGAGCACTGGCCTGCCTGGTTCCTGGCCTCAGTGATGTGCTGGGAGCGGGCTCTCTCTCCAGGTCCCTTCTCTAACTACCCCTTCATTGCAGACAGGGGTTTTTCACAGGGCAATGCCCCATGGAAAACATGGTTGGGCAGGAATTGTGCATTCCCTGTGGGAGGTTGGAGGACACCAGGAAAGAGGACACAGGAAAGCAAGATGGAAGTCACAAGGACTTCATTGTGCATCTAGGACTTGGGCAAGGACAGCTCTGAGGGACAGTTGGGCAAGATCTGTGCTTGACCCAACCCAACTTAAGTCCCAACCCTGTGTGACCTTAACAAGTAACCTAACCTCTCTGGGGCCCATCTGTCAAGTAGGAAAAGTCAGCCCAGCCTTGCCTAACTCTGAGGGAGTTGTGAAAATGGAGCTGGTGGCTCGGCGCCTGTGGCTCAAGTGGCTAAGGCGCCAGTCACATACACCTAAGGTGGCGGGTTTGAATCCAGCCCAGGCCTGCCAAATAATGACGGCTGCAACCAGAAACTAGCCGGGCGTTGTGGCAGGCGTCTGTGGTCCCAGCTACTTGGGAAGCTGAGGCAAGAGACTCGCTTGAGCCCAGGAGTTGGAGGTTGCTGTGAGCTGTGATGCCACAGCACTCTACCCAGGGGGATAGCTTGAGGCTCTGTCTCAAAAAAAAAAAAAAAAGAAAAGAAAAGAAAAGAAAATGGAGCTTGTGAGGGGCAGGCTTTGGAAGGGTCATCTTGCTGGGCTCCCAGGAGACTCCACCATGCAGCTGCAGCCTTACCTGGAACTTACCCTGGTTTGTGGCTCTAGGGTTTAGGGTCCCAGAGACTCAGGGTGCCCAGATCAGGGACTTGAGAGCCAAGTGGTCAACTGGTCCGCCTGGCTGCTGTTCCTGGCACTCTCTGCACTACCCACAGCACAAGCTTACTATGCGAGGGCATTTCCTTATTTAGTGATATTGCTTGATCATGATCTGACTGGCCCAATTCACAGGAGAGCAGAGAATCAGGAAGGAAAGAGCTGCTAACAGGCCCTGAGCCCAGACGTAGCCTCCCTTCCCCTGTGGCGCTCACAGTGGCACCTGTGCTTCAGTTTCCCCTTTGGAGGTCTTGCATTCCAGGCTGACCTCTGAAGGCCTGGTGCTGAGAGTCTAATGGGGGACACGTAGCATAGACCCACTAAGTGTTAGTGCCCTACCGTGTTAGGGCCTCTGTGCCCACAAGAGCTGCAGGACCGGGAAGCCACACACACAAGCTAAGCCACACACCAGGCCAGGGTAAGAAACGTTTTTCAAAATCCAATGCAAACAAGCTTCCAAGCCGCATGCACAACTTCCAGATAGGTACGCACGCTCAGGGCAGTGCAGGTGAAAGGGACCTGGTGGCACAGTGCACACGGGGCTGAGAGTTGGGAATCTGGGTTGACTCCCTGTGATCTTGCCCCTGGACTCTCAGAGCGGCCCATTCCTCATTGGTGCAGTCAGGGCAAAAATCTGGAGACCTTTCAGCTTTGCTGGTTTCAGTTCCTCTCTCTCCTGCTAGGGCTGTGACTTGCAGGACTGGGACTTCGGCCCCTCTTTCTCATCAGGGGCGGGACCCCACATACAGTGAGTAGGTTGTCATCCTTCCCCATTCACTGACCCCTGATCCATCCTGATCCTCAGGGCTGCTAGTGAATAGGGGTGACCAGATGTCCCTGGACACTCTCAAAATGGGGAGAGTAGTAGGACCCACCTACACTTCCATCTCTGAAGGCCTATGTCAGACCAGAATCCAGCAGGCTTCCTGAAGGGAGGGAAATTGAGAGCATAATGTGACTCAATCAGCTGAGTCACAGCCCCCAGCCCCCCACCCTCCCCAGAAGAAAGGTTCCTGCCAGGCCAAGACTTGCGCTCAGAAATTAAGCCTTTTCCAGAAATATGAGCTGCTATTGGCCTGGGGGAGGGTGGCACAGTTTCTAGCCCTGCTATGTAGCCTTGTGCCTGTAACACCCAGAACAAAGTTTGATAATCACTCCTCCTCTTTCCTTGGGCTAGACTCCTAAAGCCTCCGAGACTAAATGAAATCTTAAGTTAATTTTTTAAGCAGATTATCTAAAGAGCTAAAGACCAAAACAGTAGAAAAAGTCTTGCTCAGAACTGGGGTTCTGTCTGAGCACTAGCCTCTTCTTGCTGGGTAAACTGGAGGAGTCCCTTGCTGCCTCTGAGCCTCAGTTTCTCTCACTGTAATCTTAGCACTCTGGGAGGCCGAGCAGGTGGACTGCCTGAGCTCATGGGTTCAAGACCAGCCTGAGCAAGAACAAGACCTCATCTCTAAAAATAGCCAGGCAGGGCAGTGCCCATCACTCAGCGGGTAGGGTGCCGGCCACATACACTGAGGCTGACAGGTTCGAACCCAGCCTGGGCCTGCTAAAATAATAATGGCAACTGCAACAACAACAACAACAAAATAGCTGGGTGTTGTGGTATGTGCCTGTAGTCCCAGCTGCTTGGGAGGCTGAGGCAAAAGAATCACTTAAGCCCAAGAGTTTGAGGCATGGCTGCCATGGCACCCTACTGAGGGCAATAGCTTGAGACTCTATTTCACAAAAATAAATAAATTTAAAAATAAAAATAAAAATAGCAGGTGTTGTGGCAGGCACCTGGGGTCCCAGCTACTGGGGAGACTGTGGCAAGAGAATCTCTTGTGCCCAAGAATCTGAGGTTGCCGCGAACTATGACACAATGGCACTCTACCAGGGGTGACAAAGTGAGCCTCTCTCTCAAAAAAAAAGAATGCCTTTGGGCCAACGGCTCCCTGAGGGGTTGTAAGTTCCATCAAGTCCTTTGATTTTTTTTGGAGTCTGTCACCGTTGGTAGAGGGCTGTGATATCACAGCTCACAGCAACCTCAAACTCTTGGGCTCAAGTGATTCTCTTGCCTCAGTCTCCCAAGTAGCTGGGACTATAGACACCTACCATAAGACCCAGCTATTTTTAGAAATGGGGTCTCACTCTGGCTCAAGTTGGTCTCAAACCTGTGAACTCAGGCAATCCACCCACCTCAGCCTCCCAGAGTGCTAGGATCACAGGCACAAGCCATCACACCTGGCCTCTTGTTCATTTTCTACGAGTGGTGATATTTGGACTGGAGACACATCTGTGGCTCAGCATGTGAGTCTGCTGAATCATGTGGTTCACACAGGCCCTGTCAGGCACCCAGAAGGTTCTGAAGAGGGCTGAGCTCTATGACTCAGCATCCACAGGAGCATGTGACCCAGGATTCCAATGGGTTTCCTCAAGGTGGTGACCCCAGGTGAAGGCTTGAAGGCCTAAGGGGTGCTGTGTTTGCCCTGGCACTGTCTCCTCCTGGGCTCCTCCTGTGAGTAAAGTCTTAAGGTAAATGAAGCCCACTTCCCTTTGACAGTCTCACAACACCAAGGGGTTTAGGCTTTTGTAAAGCCCTGAAGGGAATAGGGTTTGTGATAGGCTTGAAATTTGGAAAATGGGCTTGGCACCTGTGGCTCAAGTGGCTAAGGCGCCAGCCACGTACACCCAAGGTGGTGGGTTCGAATCCAGCCTGGGCCCGCCAAACAACAATAATGGCTGCAACCAAAAAAAATAGCCAGGTGTTGTGGCAGGCGGCTGTAGTCCTAGCTACTTGGGAGGCTGAGGCAGGAGACTCGCTTGAGCCCAGGAGTTGGAGGTTGCTGTGAGCTGTGATGCAACAGCAGTCTACCCAGGGGGATAGCTTGAGGCTCCGTCTCAAAAAAAAAAAAAAAAAAAAGAGAAATTTGGAAAATGCTCAATTGCTCATTAGCTGCTGCTTGTGGGACCAGAAAAGAATTTCTCTAGGCCAAGATTAGAATATAAGAGTAAATGTTTGTTTTATATTTGAGAGAGGGAAATAGTGGAGTGGCACAGGTGAGAAAGTAAGAGAAAGAAGGAGCAGAGAGTGAGAGAGGGGAAGATGGGGGGAGAGAAGAAAGGGAATGTGAGAGAAAGCCAGAGAATGGCAGAAAGAATGACGGAGAAGAACAGGGCGGTGCCTGTGGCTCCAAGGAATAGGGCACCGGACCCATATACCAGAGGTCGCGAGTTCAAACCCAGCCCTGGCCAAAAAAAAAAAAAAAAAGAAGAATGACAGAGAAGGCAGACAGGATAAAGAAAAGAACAGAGAGAAAGGAAGGGAAGGGGGGGGAGGAAGAAAGAAAAAAAAGAAGGAAGGGAAAGGGAGGAAAAAAGAAAGCCTGCCCAGAGGTCCAGCAGGTAGCTGAATCTCAGGGAGAGGATGGTAATTGCAGCTTTGTGAATGTGAATTGATAGAGCCCACTGCGGAACCCTCTGGCCCAAATGGAACTCTCCGGCTCAGGAAAGGAAAGTTCCTTCCCTTCCTGCCCAGGAATGAATGAGTGAGCCAATCTCCACCCCCACAACTCATTCTCACCCCGCCTTAACCCAGGTGCTGACTTCTTGTACAAACTCAGCCCACTTGCACCCTAGTGAATAAAGGCCATGTTGCCCACTCAGAACCTGGACTCCACTTCCTTTTGTTCAGATCTCAGAATAATCTCTAATCTCTCCTTTTCAGTCCTTAGCCTCTCATGGATGTTGTCTTTGTTCTTCCTCAGGTGAGGGTGCAGACACACATTTTCCCAGGCATTTCCAATCCTTAGGCCTGATTGTTCATCTGTAAAGTACCCTGAGGAATCACTTGAAGAAAGCTTAAAGGAACAAATTCTAAAAGACAGCAGCTGGGGAAGTGAAAAGAGAAGGCACATTTCCTCTTGGTCTGTTAGGTTCCTCCTCGGTTGTGAAAACAGAAATCCACAAGGTGGGGGGGGTGGTGCTGGCAAGAGCAAGAAAGCAGGACAGAGAGAGACAGAGAGATTGATTTTAATCCTTATGGAAAAGCTATGAGTCGGGCAGTACCACTGAGTAGGGCGCCAGCCCCATATACCGAGGGTGGCAGGTTCAAACCCAGCCCCGGCCAAACTGCAACAAAAAAATAGCCGGGTATTATGACGGGCACCCATAGTCCCAGCTACTCAGGAGGCTGAGGCAAGAGAATCGCCTAAGCCCAGGAGTTGGAGGTTGCTGTGAACTGTGATGCTACAGCACTCTACCCAGGGTAATAAAGTGAGACTCTGTCTCTAAAAAAAATAAATAAATAAAAAGAAAAGGTAGGAGTTGGGCGGCACCTGTGGCTCAAAGGAGTAGGGGGCTGGCTCCATATGCTGGAGGTGGCGGGTTTAAACCCAGCCCCGGCCAAAAACTGCAAAAAAAAAACAAAGAAAAAAGAAAGAAAAGAAAAGGCAGGGTTAATAATTTTTGTATTCTTTCACTAGACACTGATCATTCTTTCAGTTTGTATTTCTCTATGCTTTTCCACGAGTTCTCAGCTGTTGACAGTGAACATGGAGTAGTCCTGCCTTGTCCTCAGAGGACACAGTCCCTTTTGGCAGTCTCAGGACACCAAGGAGTTTAGGCTTTTGTAAAGCCCTGAAGGGAAAAGGGTTTGTGATAGTTTTGGAAATTTGGAAAATGCTCAATTGCTCCTTAGCTGCTGCTCCAAGAGCCCACAGAGGCTGAAAATCCAGATGATACCAAACCCTATAGGTACTACATTTCTTCCTCTGTGTAGAACTAACTGTTAAAGGCCGGGCGTGGTTGTCTCACACCTGTAATCCCAGCACTCCGGGAGGCCGAGGCAGGTGGATTGCCGAGGCTCACAGGTTTGAGACCAGCCTGAGCCAGAGTATGACCCCATCTCTAAAAATAGCCTGACGTTATGGTGGGCACCTGTAGTCCCAGCTACTTGGGAGGCTGAGCCCAAAAGTTAGAGGTTGCTGTGAGCTATGATGTCACAGCACTCTACCAAGGGTGAGTGTTTTAAGAAAAAAAAATCTATGTTAAAATTTAACTTATAAATTAGTCACAGTAAGGGAATAACAATACTTATAACTACATAAAACAATTATACTTCTACTTTTTTTTTTTTGAGACAGAGTCTCACTCTGTCACCCTGGGTAGAGGAATGCTGTGGCATCATCATAGCTCACAGCAACTTTTAACTCATGGGCTTAAGCAATCCTCTTGCTTCAGTTTTTCTATTTTTGGAAGAGATGAGGTCTCACTGAGGACTGAACAAAGAGGGTCCAGCCCCTGTCACTGTCAGCCAACATGCAAAGACGGGGATAGTGTTGTGGGGAGACGAGGCCCAATGGAGAGAATAAACACCTAAACACCATATTTAAGAGGAGAAAGGCTTTATTCAGCTGGAGGAGTTACAGCAAATCAAAAAATCTCAAAATGGCCGACTGGCTTGGTCTTTTCCTTTTTATGTCCAGTCAAAAAGTTCCGGCTTGGGGGGCGCCTGTAGCTCAGTGGTTACAGCGCTGGCCACATACACTCCGGCTGGCCGGTTTGAACCCAGCCCAGGCCAGCTAAACAACATTGACAGTTGCAAACAAAAAAATAGCTGGGTGTTGTGGCAGGCACCTGTAGTCCCAGCTACGTGGGAGGTTGAGGCAAGAGAATCGCTTAAGCCCAAGAGTTTGAGGTTACTGTGAGCTCTGACACTACGGCACTCTACCAAGGGTGACATAGTGAGACTCTGTCTCAAAATAAAAGTTCCAGCCAACAGATACTTTTCCCATTGGTCAGTTTGAATCAAGCGGAGAAGGTGTTCTAGCCCCCACAGAACTATAGGATTTTTTTTCTTTTTCTTTTTTTGCTCAGTGACATTTAAATGAGATGGAGTATATAGAGGGTGCAGAGCTCAGCACATAGTGGGATCACAACCCTTCCCCTCATTCCCTCCATGGGTAGAGAGGGCTCATGTAAATGCCCAGCAACACTGGGGACATCTACCACCTGGGAGTACTGGACTCCAGAGCCACCATGTCACCACGGAGGCCCAGAGCTGGACCACTGGCACCCAGGTCTCTCATAGTCCCATTGGTGATAAGGACAGCACAGCACACCTGGAGAGGGGCAACGCCTTGCCCAAGGTCCTGCAGTTCAGCTGTGATGAGTGGGAACCAGGAACAAGTCTGACTCCTGCCAGACAGAAGTGAACCATGGCCTCCTAGACAAGGATAAGAACCTGCTGGGATATGGGGACAGGCCCTGCCATTTTGAGTCTGGGTGTTGTCAGACACTCCTTTAGCAGCTGCTGGGCAGCAAGGGGAGGGGCTGTGCAGGCTGCTGGGAGCACCTGCTATTGTGGGCAGACCTGGGAGAGCCCCAGCTCACAGCCAGCACAGCAAGCTTCTCAGCAGCTGGTGTTGGGAGGGTTTGTGGCCTGGCCATAGACTAGGATTCTCTCGCACTCTCTAATGTTTATGTCACTGCCAGGTCAGCCACTGCAGGCCCACACTACCACCACAGGGGTGAGGTGACTGTGGCCTTGGGTCTGTGGGGTGGTTGCACTTGGAGGAGAGGTGCCAGCAGAGAGTTGTGGACTAAATAAATTAGGCCCATGGGGGAATGCAAGCCAACTGTGGCCTGGCTCTGGGACAGTTTCCCCCAATTTCTTTCTCTACTTGAGGAAACCTCTTCTTCCCTTTCTTAATAAATAAAAGGGAAGTAGCCCCCCTCCCCTGGCCCCTGTTTTTTTACCTATAACCTCCTCTTCCCTGTGGTTCCTGTTTCTGGGGTGCTGAGTATGCATATCTCACATCTGCTCTCACCTCATTTTCTTTTCTTTCTTTTTTCTTTTGTTTTTTTCTTTTAGAGGCAGAGTCTCATTTTGTGTGGTAGAGTGCTGTGGTGCCACAGTTCACAGCAACGTCCAGCTCTTGGGTTTAGGTGATTCTCTTGCCTTAGCCTCCCGAGCAGCTGGGACTACAGGCACCCGCCACAATGCCTGGCTATTTTTTTGTTGTTGTTGCAGTTTGGCCAGGGCTGGGTTTGAATCTGCCACCCTCGGTGTATGGGACTGGTGCTCTACTCACTGAGCCACAGATGCTGCCCCCCCTCTTTTTTTTGATAGAGTCTCAAGCTGTTGCCCTGGGTAGAGTGCTCTGGCATCACAGCTCACAGCAACCTCAAACTCTTGGGCTTGAGCAATTCTCTTGCCTCAGCCTCCCAACTAGCTGGGACTACAGGTGCCTGCCATAATGCCAAGCTATTTTTTTGTTGCAATTGCCCAATTTTAAGGTTGCTGTAAGCTATAACGCCATTGCACTCTAGCAAGAGCAACAAAGTGAGACTGTCTCAAACAAAAACAAAAAGCAAAAGTTAATCTAAATCAATCCACCTAAACTACTCAGGATAGTCATCTTTAGGGTGGGATGAAGTTGAGGCAGGACCTAACTAACCCGCAGCTGTGTCAGTTCTGCCCCAGCCTGACTAACTCCATCTTATTTTCACCACAAGTGCTCTCAGCCCTATCCCCAGGCAACCAATTAATCTACTTCTTATCTCTGTGGATTTCACTATTCTGGACATTTGTTACAAATGGAACCATCTGCAATGTTGCCTTTTGCATCCCGCTTCTTTCATTTAGCACAATGTTTTCTTTCTTTCTTTCTTTCTTTTTTTAAGACAGAGACTCACTTTGTCACCCTCGGCTTAAAGCAACCTCCAGCTCTAGGGCTTAGGTGATTCTCTTGCCTCAGCCTCCCGAGTAGCTGGGACTATAGGCATCCCCCACAATGCCTGGCTATTTTTTTTTTGCTGCAGTTTGGCTGGGGCCGGGTTTGAACCCACCACCCTTGGTATATGGGGCCAGTGCCCTACTCACTGAGCCCCAGGCACCACCCTTAGCATAATGTTTTCAAGGTTTCTTTGTGTTGTAACATGTTTCCTACTTTATGTTTTTGTTGTTGTTGTTGTTGTTTATTTTGAAACAGAGTCTCACTTTGTTGCTCTTGGTAGAGTGCCTGGTGTTATAGTTCACAGCAACCTCAAACTCTTGGCCTCAAGTGATCCTCTTGCTTCGCCGCCCAAGTAGCTGGGACTACAGGCACCTGCCACCATGCCTTGCTACTTTTTAGAGATGGGGGTCTCACTCTGGCTCAGGCTGGTCTTAAACTCATGAGCTCAAGCAATCCACTAGCCTCAGCCTCCCAAGTGCTGGGATTATAGGCATGAGCCACCAGCCCCTACTTGATGTTTGTTTTGTGGCTGAGTAATGTTGCATGATATGGATGCATCACATTTTGTTTATCTCCACATCAGCTGATGGACGTTTGAGCTACTATGAATAATGCTGCTGTGAACTCAAATAAAATCTTAAGGCTCCCTCCCCTTACAGATTGACTGGACCCCCTCTTGGCCAAGAGGGTCCCTAAAACTGAGTTGGCAGCCATAGAAAGGAGATCAGACAGGCATCCTCTTGCCTGCTCCCCTTAGAGATGTCCTCTGTGACTCACTAATAGGCCTAAGGCTATGCAAGACCTACCTGCACGTCCTCAAATAGATAACAAACCAGGTGAGGCTGTCTAGTACTTCCTCTCTCATTAATAGACTCTTTATCTTTTTTTTTTTTTTTTTTGAGACAGAGCCTCAAGCTGTTGCCCTAGGTAGAATGCTGTGACATCACAGCTCACAGCAACCTCCAACTCCTGGGCTCAAGCTAGTCTCCTGCCTCCGCCTCCCAAGTAGCTGGGACCACAGGCGCCCGCCACAATGCCCTCCTATTTTTTGGTTGCAGCCGTCATTGTTGTTTGGCAGGCCCAAGCTGGATTCAAACCCACCAGCTCAGGTGTATGTGGCTGGCACCTTAGCCGCTTGGGCCACAGGTGCCGAGCAGACCCTTAAGCATTCCTTTTCCCTGACTCCTGGTCTTTTAGACAGAGCCTAACTTTCAGACAATTATCAGCTATGGAATCTTAAAACCCACCTATAACCTGTAAGCTTCCTCTTCCAGGTGTCCTACCTTTTGGGGCCAAACCAATACATATTTTCTGTGTATTGACTTATGACCTTACCTGTAAGTCCTGTCTCCCCAAAATGTATAAAACCAAACTGTGGGCTCAGTGCCTGTAGCTCAGTGAGTAGGGTGCCAGCCACATAAACCGAAGGTGGCAGGTTCAAGCCCAGCCCTGGCCTGCTAAATAACAATGACAACTACAACCAAGAAATGGCCAGGGGTGGCACCTGTGGCTCAGTGGGCAGGGCACAAGTCCCATATACTGAGGGTGGCAGGTTCAAACCCAGCCCTGGCAAAACTGCAACAAAAAAATAGCCAGGTGTTGTGGTAGGTACCTGGAGTCCCAGCTACTCGGGAGGCTGAGGCAAGAGAATCACCTAAGCCCGGGAGTTGGAGGTTGCTGTGAGCTGTGACGCCACCTTGCTCTACTGTGGATGATAAAGTGAAACTCTGTCTTCACAAAAAAAGAAAAAAAAGGAAATAGCCAGGTGTTGTGGCGGCCACCTGTGGTTCCAGCTACTTGGGAGGCTGAGGCAAGAGAATCGCTTGCACCCAAGAGGTTGAGGTTGCTGTGGGCAGTGACACCACGGTACTCTACCACAGGCAACAAAGTGAGACTGTCTCAAAAAAAACCCCAAAATAAAACAAAAAAACTGTAACCCCACCACTGCAAGCAAGTCCACGTGCTCAAGGCCTCTTGTGTGTGGCTCCAGGTCATGGTCTTTATATTTGGCTCAGAATAAACCTCCTTAAACTACTTTACTGAGTATGGCTTCTGTTCTGTGACACTGCTATAAACATGCATGCGCAGGTTTTTTTTTGGCTAGGGCTGGGTTTGAACCCGCCTCCTCTGCTATATGGGGCTGGTGCCCTACTCCTTTGAGCCACAGGATCCGCCCCTGCATGCACAGGTTTTTGCGTGGACTTAATGTTATCCATTCACTGGGCATATACTTTGGATCATGTGGTCACTCTATGTTTAACCCCTTAAGGAACTCCCAAACTGTTTTCCCAGCAGCCACACCACTTTGCATTCCCACCAGCAACATAAGAGGGTCCTATTTCTCCACAGCCCTGCCAGCACTATTATAATCATCTGTTTGATACTAGCCACCCTAGCAAGCTCATTGTGGTTTTGATTTACATTTCTCTGATGACTAATGATGTCGAATCTCCTTTTATGTGCTTATTAGCCTTTCACGTTTATTCCTTTTAAAGTTTTGATCTTCTTTATTTATTAAAAGTGGGAAATATTGGCTCAGTGCCTGTAGCTCAGCGGCTAGGGCACCAGCCACATACACCTGAGCTGGAAGGTTCGAATCCAGCCCAGGCCTGCCAACCACCATGACAACTACAACCAAAAAACAGCCGGGCATTGTGGTGGGTACCTCTGGTGGGTGTAATTCCAGGTGCTTGGGAGGCTGAGGAAAAAGGACCACTTGAGCCCAAGAGTTTGAGATTGCTGTGAGCTGTTACACTATAGCACTCTACAGAGGGTGACCAAGTGAGACACTCTCTCAAAAAAAAAAAAAAGTGGGAAATATTTTTACAATATATGGTTTGAACTCTAAAGGCAGTTTAGTAAAAGTCTCCATTCCATTCTGCCCTAAATCTTTCTAGAGATATTCTGGGCAAGAATGATGAAATACACATACATAGTTTCTTTTTTGAATACAAATGGAACATATCAAAAAACTTCTCTGTCCTTTGATTTTCCACCTTTTTTTTTTTGAGACAGTCTGACTTTGTCACCCTTGGTAGAGTGCTGTTGCGTCAGAGCTCACAGCAACCTCCAACTCCTGGGCTCAAGCGAGTCTCCTGCCTCAGCCTCCCAAGTAGCTGGGATCATAGGTGCCCACCACAATGCCTGGCTATTTTTGGTTGCAGCCGTCATTGTTGTTTGACAGGCCCAGGCTGGATTCAAACCCACCAGCTCAGGTGTATATGGCTAGCACCTTACCTGCTTGAGCCACAGGCGCTGAGCCTGATTTTCTGCTTTATACTGCTATGCACAGAGGATATGGGAAAAAATGAACACACATTTTAAGAGATGTTTTCTATATATTTTTTTTTTTTAGAGACAGAGTCACTAAAAGAGATGCTATCTGTACATTACTTTTTTTTCTTAGAGACAGTGTCTAAAATTGAATGGTACCTTCAATTCAACTTTGAAAAAATATATAGGCTCGGCATCTGTAGCTCAGTGAGTAGGGCGCCAGCCACATACACTGGAGCTGGTAGGTTCAAGCCAGGCCCAGGTCTGCTAAACAACAACTGCAACTGCAACCAAAAAATAGCCGGGCATTGTGGCAGGTGCCTGTAGTCCCAGCTACTTGGGAGGCTGAAGCAAGAGAATCGCCTAAGCCCAAGAAGAACTGAAGGTTGCTGTGAGCTGTGACACCACGGCACTCTCCTGAGGGTGACAGAGTGAGACTCCATCTCTAAAAAAAAAAAAAAATGTGCATACAGTTTTTTGGCACCTTGGGTATTTCAACATTGGTTTATCAATATGGCTTTATAAAAGCCATGGGAAATCTCAGTGTCTCTGCAGGGTCATGACCATTTAAATTAATTCTGGGGTAAAATGGCCATCTCTGACTCCAGAACCTACAGGGCCTCTAGTCTTCGCATGTGGCAGCCCTTTGGTTTTTGTTTTGTTTTAATTAATACTTTTTTTTTTTTTTTGCAGTTTTGGCTGGGGTTGGGTTTGAACCTGCCAGGTTTGGCTGGGGTTGGGTTTGAACCTCTGGTATATGGGGCCAGTGCCTTACTCCTTAGTAAGGCCACAGGCGCTGCCCAATACTTTTTTTTTTTTTTTTTTAAGGGCTGGCTGAGTTGGCTCACACCTGTTATCCCAGCACTTGGGAGGCCATAGTGGGTGGATTGACTGAGCTCACGGGTTCAAGACCAGCCTGAGCCAGAGCGAGACCTCATCTCTAAAAATATCAGGGCATTGTGTCAGGCCCCTGTAGTCCCAGCTACTCAGGAGGCTGAGGCAAGAGAATCACTTAAGTCCAGGAGTTTGAGGTTGCTGTTAGCTATGATGCCACGGCACTCTACCCAGGGTGACAAAGTGAGACTCTGTCTCAAGAAAAACAAACTTTTTTTCTCATAGCAACCTCAAATTCTTGGGCTCAAGAGAGTGTCCCACTTCAGCATCCAGAGTAGCTGAGACTATAGGCGCCCACCATAATGCCTGGCTAGTTTTTCTGTTTTCAGTAGAGATGGGGTCTTGCTCTTTGCTCAGGCTGGTCTTAAGCTCCTGAGCTCAAGCAATCAACCTGCATTGGCTTCCCAGAGTGCTAGGATTACAGGCATGAGCCACTGGACCCAGCCCCAATTTTTTTTTTTTTTTTGAGACAAGGTCTTCCTCTCCACCCGGGCTGGAGTGCTGTGGTATGATCATAGCTCAATGCAGCCTTAAACCCTAGGCTGGAATGATCCTCCTGCCTTGGCCTCCCAAGTAGCTAAGATTACAAGCATGTGTGACCATGCCTGGCTAATTTTTCTTTCTCTCTCTCTCTCTCTCTTTTTTTTTTTTTTGTGTTACCCTTGGTAGATTACTGTAGCAGCATAGCTCACGGCAACCTCAAACTCTTGCTCTCTAGGGATTCTCTTACCTCAGCCTCCCTAGTAGCTGGGACTACAGGCACCCGCTACAACACTCAGCTATTTTTTTTGTTTGTTTACCAGGCCTGGGCCATGTTCAAACCCACCCCTGGAGCATGTGACCGGTGCCCTAACCACTGACCTACAAGTGCCCAGCCAATTTTTCTATTTTCTTTTTTTAAGGGATGAGGTCTTGCTATGTTGCTCAAATTCCTGAGCTCCATCAGTCCTCCTGCCTTGGCCACCCAAAATGCTAGGATTTTAGGCAAGAGCCACCACATCCAGACAATAAACTTTTTTTTTCCAGAACAGATTTTTAGGTTTATAAAAAACTGAGGCGATAATATAGAGTTCCTGTGTGTGTCCCTTCCCTCCCCTTCATATGTCCCTTCCCTCCCCTTCATAGTTCTCATACTTTGTATGCTATATTTGTTACACTTGCTGAGTCAACATTGATACATTATTATTCGAGTTCACTCTTTGTGCTGTGCTTTCTGTGGCTTTGGATAAATGTCTAATCCCAGTGCCTACTGTTCCAGGGTCACACAGAACCGTTGAATGTTCCCTGTGTTCCCCCTTTCATCCTTCCTCCTGCCTCCCCCACCCCCTGGCACATTTTGCATGGCAGGGTTTTGAAGAGGAAGCCTGCCCAATTCAGATTATGCTTCCAGCTCCAGGGAGGGGCTAGAATACAATAAACCAATTTAATTTTGACCTTGGAGAGCAGCTAAGGTTGGGAGTTGCATGTGTCTCCTTGCAGAAAGATTTGGGTTTCAAATTTTAAAGCGTTGGGAGGAGTATACTTTGGTGATTCTCTGTGAAAAAGGAAGAGATTGCTCAGAAATTTCCAGCCATTGCGTCCTCTCAGAAAAGCAGTGTTCATACGTCTGAATCTCCACCAGGACCTAAGGACAGGAATGTCTGTGCCATCGTATGGAGCTGGCCATGAATACCTATTAGGTGAATTAGTGGTTAAATGGGAGAATTTGACCTTGCAGAAGGCTTATGCCTTCGTAGGCAGTGATTCCCTCTGTGCTGGGCACAGCTCTTTCCTCTTGGCAAAGTGCATCCATGTTCACTGTGCGGATGGAGAAACCGAGGTGCACAGAGGTGAAGGGTCTCCCCAGAGGTTACTCAGCCAGCCAGAAGCAGATCAAGAAGGAGATTCCACTTTTGCACCCAGGAGTTTGAAGTTGCATGATGCCACATCACCCCACCCAGGACCACTGAGTAAGATTCAGTCTCAAAAAAAAAGCTGGGGGCAGTGTAATCCCAGCTACTCAGGAGGCTGTGGTAGGAGGATCATTTGAGGCCAGGTGTTTAAGGCTGCAGTGAGCCACAATTCTACTCCAGCCTGGGTGGCAGAGCAAGACCTTGTCTCAAAAAAAAAAAAAATAGTTGGGGCTGGGCATGGTGACTCACACCTGTAATCCTAGCACTGTGGGAGGCCAATGCAGGTGGATTGCTTGAGCTCAGGAGTTCAAGACCAGCCTGAGAAAAGAGCAAGACCCTATCTCTATTAAAAATAGAAAAACTAGCCGGGTATTATGGTGGGCGCCTGTAGTCCCAGCTACTCAGGCAGCTGAGGCACAAGGATTCCTTCAGTCTAACAGAGAAGTTGCTGTGAACTATGACACTATGGCACTCTACCTAGGGTGACAAAGAGAGATTCTGTCTCAAGAAAAATAAATAAATAAAAAGAAGAAGATTCCAGGACTCTGATATGATAGTCAATCACCTCTCTATAAGCAAACTTTCAGGTTTAGATTGGGTTTGTGTTCTTAGATAAGATAATTCAGTTCAAAGAGTAGTACTCAGTCAGACTCCTAAAGGATAAATAAAATCTGAAGATAGGATCCTGATGATCATGCCTTATGAAAATATCTGGAAAACCCAAAGATTCAGATGCCCACTTATTTCCAAGAACATTTAATGTACATATTTCCTCCCCAAGGCTGGGGCTAGCTGTCATTGTGGTGGTCAGAGGCCAGCTGTGAGACATCTTCATAGGGTGCCACAATCTTGATGAAGTTACTGGGGTTCAAGGATCTTAATTCAATCCAACAGAGTGTGATGTTTTAAAATAACCTAGGTGACCTGGAAAAATAAACTCGGACCCACTCAGATGCAATTAAATGGTGATTTATTCTCACCTGTGTAGGGACCATTGTTCTGAGACAAGCAGCCCCGAAGTTCAGGGTTTTTTGCCTTTTATACCTTTTTTTCTCAGCGTAGCTTAAGTGAGGGGCTGGGGTTGGCAGGGTTACAGCTTGGTTGTCAATGGATGTGTCTCATATCACAATGGTTATGATTATATAACAATAATTGATCAGTGGTTATGGTTATACAACAGTAATTAATCAAGCCTCAGTGAGTTTTCCACCATTGTTCATCTACTGAGAACTTGGGGGTTTCGTGAAACTTGGGACTTTCTGTGCCTCTTTGAACTCTGGAGAGCATGGGAACGGGCTGGGAGAGGCGGGGGAACAACGGGAGAGGGCAGGAGGTTGCCCGTAGGGCGGGGGAGTGGGAGAAGGCAGGGGGAATAGTGGGGGGGAATAGGAGCTCACAACAGTTTAATGTTTTTAGGGCCCAGAGTTGGTGAGAGTTATGCACAAACTAAAGTCTGACACATCATCACCCACGCTAACAGTCCTTCACCTCAAGGAACAGCTCTGTCACCTCAGCAGAATTATCTGGCCAGATGAATAGCACATTCTTCACCTCAGATCACATTGATCAGGCAAGTTACAGAGTCTGTGCAGGACATGTCTGCCAGCCAGGATACCCCGGGGCAATTCTGGTTCTCACTGGAGGCCACATGGCATAAACAACAGCTTGAAATTATCTCAGGGTTGAAATCCTGGTTCTGTCAGGATTAGGAATATCTTAGGCAAGTCAGCCTCTCTGAGACTCAGTTTCCTTATCTATAAAATGGGGATGATAATTCAGTCTTGATTTAAAGATTGGATGTTTATATACATGGAGTGAACTGTAGAGAGTCACGGTTATTAACAAAAAGGCAGGCAGTTCATACCAGTTATAATTCTTTTTATTTTTGAGACAGAATCTTACTATGTCACCCTTGGTAGAGTGCAGTGGCATCACAGCTCACCGCAACCTCATACTATTGGGCTTAAGCAATTCTTTTGCCTCAGTCTCCTAAGTAGCTGGAACTACAGGCACCCACCACAACACCTGTTTTTTTATTTATTTATTTATTTTATTTTTTGAGATAGAGTCTCACTATGTCACTCTCAATAGAGTGCTATGGCGTCACAGCTCACAGCAATCTCACACTCTTGGGCTTAAGTGATTCTCTTGCCTCAGCCTCCCAAGTAGCTGGGATGACAGGCGCCTACCACAACACCTGGCTATTTTTTGGTTGTAGTTGTCATAGTTGTTTGACAGGCCCAGGCTGGATTCAAACTCACCAGCTCCAGTGTATGTGGCTGGCGCCCTAACCACTGAGCTACAGGCACTGAGCTTATTTTTCTTCATTTTTGAGAGAGAGGGTCTCTCTGTCACCCAGGCTGGAGTGCAGTAGCATTGTCATAGCTCACTGCACCCTCATACTCCTGGGCTCAAGTTACCCTCCTGCTTCAGCCTCCCAAGTATCTGAGACTATAGGTACTAAACCACAATGCCTGGCTAATTTTTCCTTTTTTTTTTTTCTTTTTTTTAATAGAGATGAGGTCTTGCTATTGCTGAGGCTGGTCTCAAACTCAAGTGACCCTCCCACCTTAGCCTCTCAGAGTACTAGGATTACAGGTATAGGCTTGGTCCCTAGAAAGATTTTTTTTTTTTTGAGACAGAGTCTTACTCTGTCACCCTGGGTGGAATGTCCTAGCATCTTCATAGCTCATAGCAAACTCAAACTCTTGGGTTTAAGGGAGATCCTCTTGCCTCAGCTTCCCGAGTAGCTGGGACTACAGGTACCAGCCAGAATGACTGGCTATTTTTAGAGACAGGATCTCGCTCTGGCTTAGGTTCCTCTTGAACTCCTGACCTCAAGTTTCAGAGGCCACTTACCGGACCTCCCCAGAATGCTAGGATTGCAGAGTGAGTCACCACACCAGGCCTCCTAGGAAGATTTTAAGGATATGCTAGTGTAGTCCATTTGCTTAGAGCCTAATTCTTGCTTTCTTTTTAGGCTCTGAAACTATTTCATCTAATCTTACCTTTTTTACTGCCTGCCCTCCAAGCTTGGCCTAAAGGATTCTAGAAAAAACATGCTTTGGAAATTAGAGGAAGAAAAAGATGCGAGAGGTAAGAAGGAGCGTGTGGAATGCAGCCACCTTGAAATAAAGAGGCTCTGATAGAAGCTTGGAGCAGAGATATTAAGCCGATAAATATAGAGGGCTAGAATTCTGGAGAGCTGGCTCTGGTCTCAGTTCTGCTATTTTCTGGTGGTGTCGCTTCCCCTCTTTGGGTTTACTAAGGTTCTCATTCTGACATCTGCAGATGGATGGCCAAGGCTGGAGAGCCTTCTGAAATCAGTACAAAACTTTGTGTCTGAGCATATTTCAGAGACCAGGTTCCCAGCTTTCATCAGATTCTGAAATGAGCTCTGACCTCACTCACTAACTTACAGAGTTGCTGGAGTGACTGCTCTGATGCCCTGCTGATGCCACTGACTCACCACCACATGCATGCGCGTGTTCTCTAAGTAGCTGCTATTCAAATTCCCCAAGAGAATTGACAGAGTGCAAGGCAAGAATTAGAGTAAAGGTCCCCCAGACTCTGTGACGGGGCAGGCTTAGCTAAAATAATGAGAATCATTAGCCATTGTCCTCACAATGATAATATCAGCTTTGTTTCCTCTGTTTGCCCTTTACTGGAGCCATGCATAGTCATCCCTGTGAGAACATTACTTATGGCCCAGAGCAGTGGCTCATGCCTGGAATCCTAGCACTCTGGGTGGCAGAGGCAGGCCGATCCCCTGAGCTTATAAATTGGAGACCAGCCTAAGCCACAGAGAGACCCCGTCTCTAAAAAGAGCCAGGCATTGTGGTAGATGCCTGTAGTCTTAGCTACTTGGGAAGCTGAGGCAAGAGAATCACTTAAGCCCAAGAGTGTGAGATTGCTGTGAGCTGTGATGCCACGGTCCTCTACAGAAGGCAACATAGTAAGACTTTGTCTCAATTAAAAAAAAGAGAAACATTATGGCACATGACATATATAGACATAGACATAGATATGTAGGTAGAAATAGAATTTATATTTGCTGGTTTTAAACATGTACTTGTTTTTGTTAAAAAAAAGAAAAAAGGCTGGATGGCGCCTGTGGCTCAGTGGATAGGGCACTGGCCTCATATACTGAGGGTGGCAGGTTCAAACCCGGCCTTGGCCAAACTGCAACAGAAAAATAGCCTGGTGTTCTGGCAGACGCCTGTGGTCCCAGCTACTCAGGAGGCTGAGGCAAGAAAATCGCTTAAGCCTAGGACTTGGAGGTTGCTGTGAGCTGTGTGATGCCACAGCACTCTACTGAGGGTGATAAAGTGAGACTCTGTCTCTACATTAAAAAAAAAAAAAGAAAAACAGGCTCAGCACCCATAGCTCAGTGGTTAGGGTACCAGCCACATACACTGAGGCAGGAAAGTTCAAACCTGGCCCAAGCCTGGTAAACAAGAATGACAACTGCAACTGCAACAACAAAAACAACAGCAACAACAGCAGCAACAACAACAACAACAAATAGGGCTTGAAGCCTGTGGCTCAAGTGGCTAAGGTGCCAGTCACATACACCTGAGCTGGTGGGTTCTGATCCAGCCCGGGCCCGCCAAACAACAATGACGGCTGCAACCAAAAAAATAGCTGGGCATTGTGTCGGGCACCTGTAGTCCCAGGTACTTGGAAGGCTGAGGCAGGAGACTTGCTTGAGCCCAGGAGTTGGAGGTTGCTGTGAGCTGTGGTGCTACGGCACTCTACCCAGGGGGACAGCTTGAGGCTCTGTCTCAAAAAAAAAAAAATAGCTGGGCATTGTGGCAGG
>CAUYTI010133437.1:0-13624 GCA_963575145.1 Galago senegalensis
CTCCTGCCTCCGCCTCCCAAGCAGCTGGGACCACAGGCGCCTGCCACAACGCCCGGCTATTTTTTGGTTGCAGCCGTCATTGTTGTTTGGCAGGTCCAGGCTGGGGATTCGAACCCGCCACCTTAGGTGTACGTGGCTGGCACCTTAGCCGGTTGAGCTATAGGCACCAAGCCACTCTTGCAACTCTTAAGGCAAACAATCCAATTAGAAAATGGGCAAAATGGCTCAGTACCTAACCAATGGCTCTTTGGCTAGGGTGCTGGCCACATACACAGAGTCTGGCAAGTTTGAACCCTGCCCGGGCCAGCTAAACAACGAAAACTGCAACAAAAAAATAGCTGGGTTTTGTGGTGGGCGCCTGTAGGGCCTGCTACTTGGGAGGCTGAGGCAAGAGGATCACTTAAGCCTAAGAGTTTGAGGTGTTAAGGCAGGAGACTCGCTTGAGCCCAGGAGTTGGAGGTTGCTGTGAGCTGTGATGCCATGGTACTCTACCCAGGAGGATAGCTTGAGGCTCTGTGGCTCTGTCTCAAAAAAAAGAGTTTGAGGTTGTTATGAGCTGTGATGACACAGCATTCTACCAAAGACAGCATAGTGAGACTGTCTCAAAAGAAAAATAAAAAAGAAAATGGGCAAAAGATTTGAGTAGGCATCTATGTGTAAAGACCCTGCAATGGGAGCAGCTCAATTTCAGGAGCACCCAAGGGGCCTTCTGTGGCAGAAGAGCAGGGCAGGTGTCTAAGGGTGAGGGATGTAGAGTTGAGTAGGGTTTGCCCAAGGCCAAGATTAGGGTTTCAGATTTTGTTCCAGTTGACTGAGGGTGTGGAACTTCTCTGGAACACCTGTCACAGTGTCCATGTGAGGTAGGGAAATAGCAGGAATCCACTCACGTTGTTCAACCCTTCTGCATCAAGCTGTCTCCTGAAACAGCACACTAACTAGGGCACACATCTAGCTCCCCACCAACCCCCCTCCACTGCCTTTCTGTATAAAAACTGGCCATAAAAAATCTTCTGATCTACCTTGTTTGACTGTGGATCATAAAATCCCTCATTTTGGCTCAATGCCTGTAGATCAGTGGTATATGGTGCCACGTATACTGAGGCTGGCAGGTTTGAACCTGGCCCAGGCCAGCTAAGCAACAATGACAGCTACAACAAAAATAGCTGGGCGGCTCAGCGCCTGTGGCTTAAGTGGCTAAGGCGCCAGCCACGTACACCCAAGGTGGTGGGTTCAAATCCAGCCCAGGCCCGCCAAACAATAATGATAGCTGCAACCAAAAAAAAAAAAATAGCTGGGCGTTGTGGCGGGTGCCTGTGGTCCCAGCTATTCAGGAGGCTGAGGCAGGCGACTCGCTTGAGCCCAGGAGTTGGAGGTTGCTGTGAGCTGTGATGCCATGGCCCTCAACCCAGGGGGACAGCTTGAGGCTCTGTCTTAAAAAAAAAAAAAAATCTGGGCATTGTGGCGGGTGCCTGTAGTCCCAGATAATTGGGAGGCTGAGGCAAGAGAATTGCTTAAGCCCAGGAGTTTGAGGTTGCTGTGTGCTGTGATGCCATGCCACCCTACCGAGTGTGACAGAATAAGATTCTGTCTCAACCCCCGCCCCCAAACCCCTGATTTATGGCTCAGCACCTGTGGCTTAAGCAGCTGGGGTACAGCCACATACACCTGAGCTGGCGGGTTCAAATCCAGCCCAGCCCACCAAACAACGATGGCTGCAACCAAAAAATAGCCAGGCGTTGTGGCTGGCGCCTGTGGTCCCAGCTACTTGGGAGGCAGAGGCAGGAGACGCGCTTGAGCCCAGGAGTTGGAGGTTGCTGTGAGCTGTGATGCCATGGCACTCTACCCAGGGGGATAGCTTGAGGCTTTGTCTCAAAAAAAAAAAAAAGACCTTTTCACAAAAACATGGGTTGTGGTCTGAATGTTTTTTCCCCCCTAAAGTCCTCCTGCCTATAATCCTAGCACTCTGGGATGTTGAGGCAGGAGGATTGTTTGAGCTCAGAAAAGTTCAAGACCAGCCTGTGCAAAAGTTAGACCCCACCCCTACTAAAAATAGGCTAGTGTCATGGTGGGCACCTGTAGTCCCAGCTACTCCAGAGGGTGAGGTAAGAGGATCGCTTGAGCCCAGGAGTCTGAGGTTGCTGTGAGTTACGACATTATAGCACTCAAACCGCAGGGTGTAAGAGTGATATTCTGCCTGGTTCAGGGGCACACTGCTGTAATCCTAGCACTCTAGGAGGCCAGGATAGGAGGATCACTTGTGCTCAGGAGTTTAATACCAGCCTACACAAGAGCGCAACTGGGTGAGAGAGACACTCATCTCTACTAAAAATAGAAAAACCAGCCTTGCTGTGAGCTAGGCTGAGGCCACAGCACTCTATGCAGGGTGACAGTGAGATTCTCAAAAATAAATGAATAGGGCAGCACCTGTGGCTCAGTGGGTAGGGCGCCAGCCCCATATACCAAGGGTGGCAGGTTCCAACTGGGCCCTGGCTAAACTGCAACAAAAAAATAGCTGGGCGTTGTGGTGGGTGCTCATAATCCCAGATACTTGGGAGGCTAAGGCAAGAGAATTGCCTAAGCTCAGAAGTTGGAGGTTGCTGTGAGCTATGACACTACAGCACTCTACTGAGGGTGATAAAGTGAGACTCTGTCTCTTGAAAAAAAAAATAAAAGTAAAATAAAATAAACCTAATCTCCAATTTCGTGGTATTAAGAAGTGGGGCCTTTGGGAGGCAAGTTAAGTCATGCAGGAAGAGCCCTCATGAATGGGATTAAAACCTTTATAAGAGTCCTGAGGGGGTGTGTCTGCCCCTTTTATTACACCACTGCCACATGAAGACACATGCAAGGCAATGTCTATAAGTAGTGAGGCCCCATTGGATACTGAATCTGCTGGCACAGCAGCTGGGACTTCCCAGCCTCCAGAATTGTGAGTAGTGAATTTGTTGTTTAAAAATTACCAAGTCTGAGCTCAGCGCCTGTGGCTCAAGTGGCTAAGGTGCCAGCCACATACACCTAAGGTGGCAGGTTCAAATCCAGCCCGGGCCCACCAAACAACGATGGCTGCAACCAAAAAAATAGCCGGGCGTTGTGGCGGGCGCCTGTGGTCCCAACTATTTGGGAGGCTGAGGCAGGAGACTCACTTGAGCCCAGGAGTTGGAGGCTGCTGTGAGCTGTGACACCACAGGATTCTACCAACGGGATAAAGCGAGACTCTGTCTCAAAAAAAAAAAAATTACCCAATCTAAGAGACTTTCTCACTGTAACCAGAACAGACTATTTAATGTATCAGAGTTGAAGCTCAGATAACAATCCTGCTCACTGTTCAACATAAGTCACGGCCTGGCAAAGGTTTATGCTGTTTATCTGTCTACTCCAGGCTCATTTTCACTCATAGGGGAATTTTTTTTTTTTTTTAAAGAACATGGCTGGGTGCAGTGGCTCATGCCTTTAATTCTAGCACTTTGGGAGGCCAAGGTGGAAGGACTGCTTGAGGCCAGGAATTCAAGACCAGACTGGGCAATGTAGCAAGACTCCCATTTGTATAAAAAAAAAACCCAAAACTGAAAGGCAGCGCCTGTGGCTCAAAGGAGCAGGGCACTAGGCCCATATACCAGAGGTGGCAGGTTCAAACCTGTTCCTGGCCAAAAACGGCAAAAAAAAAAAAAAAAAAAAAAGGCGGCTAGGCCCATAGGTGAGAGGACTGCTTGAACTTAGGAGTTCGAGACTAGTCTGAGCAAAGTGAGATCCTATCTCTACTAAAAATAGAAAAAGTAACCGGGTAGTGTGGTGCATGTCTCTAAGGCCCCAGCTACTTGGGAGGCTGAGGGAGGAAGATGGCTTGAACCTAAGAGTTTGAGGCTGTTGAGGTTGCAGTGAGCTATGATGATGCCACTGTATTCTATCCAAGGCAAAAAAGAGAGACTGTCTCAAAAAAACAAAAAAAAGTAGCCCAAGCTACTTGGGAGGCTGAGGCAAGAGGATCACTTGAGCCCAGGACTTTGAGGTTGCAGGAAGGTAGGATGATGCCACTGCACTATAGCCTGGGCTATAGAGTGAGACCCTGTCTCCAAGAAAAAGAAAAAAACCACTCTGGGAGCCCCAGGCAAGTGGACTGCTTGAACTCAGGAGTTCAAGACCAGCCTGTGCAAGAGCGTGACCCTGTCTCTACTAAAAATAGAAAAACTAGCTGGGTATTATGGCAGCTGCCTGCAGTTCCAGATACTCTGGAGGCTATGGCAAAGGGGATCTCTTGAGCCCAAGAGTTTGAGCTTGCTGTGAACTACAATGTCATGCCACTCTACCCAGGGCACACTGTGAAGCAAAGCAGCTCCCACCCACCCATACCCAGGCTTCCACCAGTTATGGGGAACCCTGGTTCCTGGGAAGTTCCAACAACCACCTTGGCTTCCACCTCCCAAAAGTCCCCTTCGTAGCGGGAGGAGGGTTTCTGGCACCAGCAGGTGATCAGTGAATACTTGATGAAATTAATTTTTCCCAGGTCATCTGGCTCATGATGGCCACCATTTCTGAGTATCCAAGACCTGGAATTTACTGCCCTTTGTACCCGGAACTCCTGCATCCATGTTTCCCCCCATCAGGCAGCATGTTGAGCTGGAGGGACTTGATGGGCCCCTCACCCCTAAGGAAAGGCACCAGATAAGGACAACCGCCCACTTTATTAGATAGCAGCTGGCCCACAGGGCTCCCCATGACTCATACTCATCAGCAGACAGCCCCCAGGACATCAGAAGGAACCTGCCACCACTATCCTGCCCCTGGGATGGTGGGAAGAACAGACACCAAGAGAAGGCAGGGGATGGCCTCACAGAAGCCTCATAAATACAAGGAGGCCACTGGCTGGGGATGCAGAGGTTCTCAGCAACAGGAACACAGGGAGTGAAGAGGTGAGGCTATCCTAGGGTGGCCCACTGTCACGCAGCCACCTGTGTCTGAGAAGGTCTTGGCTCGGCATCCAGGCGGCATAGAGGACTGTCATACACCATCTGTAGATTCACTTTATGGCCCACCAGCTCCCGGATGTTGTTGATGCCATATTTGATCATGGTCGGGCTTTGGGGAGAGGGAGTTTACACTTTTCCCTGCTCAGCTCTCCACATGTCCTACCTTCCTCAGGGGAAATGCCAATGTTCTCCCAGTGGCCCACAAGGCCCTGCACCATCTGCTGTGTTCACCTCTCTCCCCTCAATTACTCCCTCCAGCCACACTGGCCTCCTTGCTCTTTTCCAAATATATAAGACTTGTTCCTGCCTCAGGGCTTTTGCACTGGTCATGCCCTCTACCTAGAATAACCCTTCCCCAGATACTCTCATGTCTCACCCATTTATCCACCTCTAATCTCTGCTCAACTGCCATCTCTTCCATGAGGCCTTCTCTGACCACCTAGTCTTCTTATTTATTGCCCTTGGACGTGCTCTAGATTGTTTTTGTTTGTTATTTATTGAATGTACTTCTTTATCTTGCTAGTTATCCTCCTCCAATGGGACCACAGCAGATGGATGGTGCTGAAGTTACCTAAACCTGGAGATAACCAGATACCCTGAGTTCCTGCCTGGGTACTTACCGCTCTAGCGAGAGGCCCCAGGCGATGACTGACACATTCTCAGGAAGTCCCATGGGCAGAAGCATCTCAGGGCGGAAGACCCCAGAGTTCCCAACCTCTACCCACTTCTTTAGGCCTGTGGTGCAGGATGGGGAGGACAAGGACAGTGTATGGGGGTGGTTCTGGGCCAGGTGGTCAGGTTGGGAGTTGCAGAAGCTGAGCTAAGCTTTGGGCAGCCTGAGACCACTCTCCCGCCCCAGGAGTAGGTTCTACCCTGACCTTGGTGGTAGCTGAACACCTCCATGCTGGGCTCCGTGTATGGGTTGTAGGCTGGCTTAAAACGCAGCTGGGTGATACCTGGAGGAGGCAGGGTTGGGAAGCAGGGGAGCAGGGTAAGGTTAGTGACCAAGACATCCACCCACTGCACCACCACCACCACCCACCCTGGTCTGCTCTGGCTTGCCCACTCACCCAGCTTGGTAAAGAATTCTCGTAACACACCCATGAGGTGGCCCAGGGTGAGGCCGTAGTCAGCCACAACACCCTCAATCTGGTGGAATTCAGCCAGATGTGTAGCATCCAGGTTCTCATTCCGGAACACACGGTCAATGGAGAAGTACTTGGCTGGTGTAAAGGGTTTCTAGGGGTGACAGCCAAGCCAAGGCGGGGCATGGGTCAAAAGGTTCCTAAGACAGCACTCTCTTCCTACCCTGGCCACTGTCTAGGCCCAGCCATACCTTCTGAGCAAGGCGGTAGAGTGTGCGGGCACTGGCTGCTGTGGTGTGCGTGCGCAGCAGATTTTTCCGGGCCTCATCCAGCTTCCAGTTGTACTTGTACCTTTAGGGGAAAAGGTGGGAAGCCCATGCATGTGATTGCCCTCTGGAGCACAACTTCCTTCCCCTCCATACCCTCAAAGTCCAGGGCCTGGCCTGCCTCACCCCTGTGAACCGTAGCCACCCTGAGAGTGGGTCCGCTTGACCCGCTGGACATAGTCCATTGGAAGCTGCAGGGCTTCAGCTGGATCTAGACAGGGCAGAGGGACATCTGGTCAGTCAGTGGGTATTTCTCAAAAAGCCACTGCATAGGAGATGGAAAAAAGCATGTAGAAATCCCACCCTTGCTTCCACCACAGCTGCAGAGCACCTGGGACACCTGAATCAGCATGCGTCCTCTACCTAGAGTCCTCCACAGTTTCCACTCACCCATAGAAAAAGCCTAAGACTTCCCTGAGGCTCTGTCTGGTCAGCTCCCTGTCTTGGTATCCTTTTGCTTCTACTTGATAGCTCCCTCCAGCTATCTGTGAGGTAAATGAGCATGGACCTTTGCACTGGCTATTCCCTCTTCCTTGGTACTTTCCTTTCCTAAGTATGGCTTATCTCATTAGGTCTTTTTGCTTAAGCAAATATATTAATATAAAGAACCATAGAAGAATAAGAACAACAGAAGTATACTGACTGCCACCCCTTGCTCTCCGCCATGTGTGCACACATACATGCATGTTGTTCCCCCAACTGCATTTACTGCCACCTGTCCTATTACATAGACTGCTTAGCATTTAACCCACATCTCCCCCACTAGATTGCAGGTTTCCTTGGCACAGGAACTTCTGTCTCATTCTCAACTGAGTGACCCTCAAGTATTAAGAGAGACCCTAGCACAAAGGAGGGGCTCAGAGAACATCTGTTACATAGCCAGGCACAGTGGCTCACAACTGTAATCCCAGCACTCTGGGAGGCAGAGGCAGGTGGATTATGTGAGCTCAGGAGTTAGAGACCAACCTGAGCAAGAGCAAGACCCTGTCTCTAAAAATAGTCAGGCATTGTAGCGGGCACCTATAGCCCCTGGTACTTGGGAGGCTGAGGCGAGAGGATCACTTGGGCCCAAGAGTTTGAGTTTGCTGCAAGCTATGACACAGAAAAAATATAAAAAGATTTGTTGTATGGATGTGCAGATTTTTCAGAACCCCTCCTAGAGACATCTAGGGACATGATTTTGGTGCTCTTCAAGAGCCTGAGATCTAATCCTGCCTTCAAATTATAAACTGTGTGACCCAAGGCAAGGGATGTTCCCTCTCTGTGTGCCTCAAATCGCCTCATATGCAAAAGGAGTCTAACAGTAGTACTTTCTATAGTTGGTAGGAAATTATGAACAGTGACTAGTGTGTAAGTTTTGGGGTCCATGACAATGACAAGAATAACATGATGTTGGCTTGGTGCCTATAGCACAATGCTTATAGCGCCAGCCACATACACCAAGGGTAGCAGGTTCAAACCCAGCCTGGGCCAACTAAACAGCTGCAACAAAAAAATAGCCGGGCATTGTGGCAGGCGCCTGTAGTCCCAGCTACTTGGGAGGCTGAGGCAAGAGCTGGAGGTTGCTGTGAGCTGTGACGCCATGGCACTGTACTGAGAGCAACATAGTAAAACTCTTGTCTCAAAAAAAAAAAAAAAGAATAGGGGTGACACCTGTGGCTCAGTGAGTAGGGCACAGGCGCCATATACCAAGGGTAAAGTATTCAAGCCTGGCCCTAGCCAAACTGCAACAAAAAAACAGCCAGGCATTGTGGCAAGTGCCTGAAGTCCCAGCTACTCAGGAGGCTGAGGCAAGAGAATTGCCTAAGCCTAGGAGTTGAAGGTTGCTGTGAGCTATGTGATGCCATGGCACTCTACCAAGGGCAACAAAGTAAAACTCTGTTTCTACAAAAAAAAAAAAACCTGGGTGTTGTGGCAGGCACCTGTAGTCCCAGCTACTTGGGAGGCTGAGGTAAAAGAATCACCTAAGCCCAACAGCTGGAGGTTGCTGTGAGCTGTGATGTCACAGCACTCTACTGAGGGTGACAAAGTAAGACTCTGACTCTAAAAAAAAGATTAGCATGATAATAGCCTCCCAGTGACCTTGTCTGTCCTCCTACTAAGAGAGAGAACTACCATTGTGGGAAGTCATTGCATTTCAGACAGTCCCAAAGACTGTGAAAGAAACAAATGGGAGGCCAGGTGGTGTGGCCTGTAATCCTACCACTCTGGGAAGCTGAAGAGGGAGAATCACTTGAGTCCAGGAGTTCAAGACCAATCTGAGTAAGAGCAAGACCCCAACTCTACAAAAAATAGAAAAATTAGCTAGGCATAGTGTTGCACCCCTATAGTCCTAACTACTTGGTAGGCTCTCTTGAGCCCAGGAATTTGAGGTTGCAGTGAACTATGATCTTAACATTACACTTCAGCCTGAGTGACAGAGTGACACCCTGTTTAGAAACAAAAAACAAACAAATGGGACCCAAGAACGAAGACTATATGTAGGCAGACATGGTAACTCATGCCTGTAATCCTAGTGCTCTGGGAGGCCGAGGCTGGTGGATTGCCTGAGCTCACAGGTTCAAGACAAGCCTGAGCTACAGCAAGACTCTGTCTCTAAAAATAGCTGGGTGTTGTGGTGGCTGCCTGGAGTCCTAGCTACTTAGGAGGCTGAGGCAAGAGAATCACTTGAGCCTAAGAGTTTGAGGTTGCTGTGAGCTAGGCACTCTATCCAGGGCAACAGAATGAGACTCTGTCTCAAAAAAAACAAACAAACAAACAAAAAAGACTATGTGTAAGAGGCTTTTGTAGAACTTGGGGGGATGTAGGGAATATGTGAGAGGGGCTTTCTGAGGTGACAAAGGAGCAGAGCAATGGTTTGATGCATGGCCTGCCTTGAAGATCCTGGAGAAAACAGTTCAAAACAGTTCTTTTTTTTTTTTTTTGAGACAGTGTCTTACTTTGTCACCCTTCATAGAGTGCTATGGCCTCATAGCTCACAGTAACCTCAAACTCTTGGGTTGAAGTGATTCTCTTGCCTCAGCCTCCGGAGAAGCTAGGATTACAAGTACCCGCCATAATGCCTGGCTATTTTTAGAGACGGAGTCTTGCTCTGGCTCAGGCTGGTCTTGAACCTGTGAACTCAGGCAATTCACCTGCCCCAGCCTCCCAAAGTGCTAGGCTTATAGGCCGAGCCACCTGGCCCGGCCTGAGAAAATAGTTCTTGGTGGGTGGCGCCCGTAGCTCAGTGGGTAGGGCACCGGCCACATATACCGAGGCTGGCAGGTTTGAATCCTGCCCAGGCCAGCTAAACAACAATGACAACTGCAACAAAAAAACAGCCAGGTGTAGCTATTTGGGAGGCAGAGGCAAGAGAATCGCTTCAACCCAAAAGTTTGAGGTTGCTGTGAGCTGTGGTACCATTACACTCTACCCAGGGCAACAGCTTGAGACTCTATCTAAAAAAAAAGAAAGAAAAAAAAGGGAAATAGTTCTTGGTGAAAAGCACAGCATGAGCAAAGGCCCCGAGGTGGGCACCACCTGGTATGTCCAGAGAAGAGCAGAGACTCAGGGTGGGAAAGGAAGAGATCACAGAGAATGATAAACCAGCTCTTCAGTCCTTGTTGGCCAAACCAAGGATGTACTCAATTTTATCAAGTGAGATGCCCTTTCCCAGGCCCTCAGAGCTGACCCACCTCTAAGGAAGAAGGTGTCATGCTGATCTCGAGCTGGGTGCTGCTGGGGCTGGAAGAGGGCATCAAAGTTCCAGAAGGAGCTCTCGATGAAGTTGTCAGTGGGCATCTCAGTGAACCTGGTGGGAGAGGCGGCCTGACTGCACTGCCTGTACTCTGTGGCTGAGTTGCCCACCCCCGGCCTGGTGCTCACCCCATCTCCAGGAAGATCTGTCGAAATTGGGAGCGGACCTTGAGCAGGGGGTGCAGGTGGCCGCTTTCAGGGAGGACACCATGTGCTTCGAAGTTGTAGGGCTTGAAGGGCCGGTCTCGCCAGGAGCCGCTGTGGGGGGGGATGTGCGGTGCAAGGGCCTGGTGAGGTCTGCCAGCCTCCCTCTCCTGCCATGCCCCCACCTATTTCTCACACTGGGGCCACCTGTCACCTGGAGATCATCTCTGGGCTCAGCTCTGTCTCCTGCTTGGAGATGGTGATGCTGAAGGCACTACCTTTGCTTACCCAGTAGGTTTTCAGGGTCCTGCAACCAAAGGAGGGAAGGGGATGCTGCTGTCACCTCTTCCAAGAGGCTTTCCCTGATCTGCTTCTGATATGAATCGCAATGCTACCCATGAAGTCATTCTGCTTCATTTTCTTCCAGACATTTATCATCACCTGAAATCCTCCTAGATGGCCACCACTTATCTCCCTGTGTTCACTCATTCAACAAACACTTATGGAGAAAAGAATGTGTGCCACGGTCTTTTCGAGGTGCCAAGCACACAGCTAGGCGCAATAATTTAGGCAAAGTCTAGCAGACTTATTGTGTTCCACTAAAGTGTCCCCACAGCCCCATGAGAAAGGGCTATTTTTTTGTTTGTTTGTTTTTTGAGACAGTCTCACTATGTCGCTCTCAGTAGAGTGCTGTGCTATCACAGCTCACAGCAACCTCTAACTCTTGGGACTACAGGCGCTTGCCACAACTCCTGGCTATTTTTTTGTTGTTGTTGCAGTTTGGCCAAGGCCAGGTTCAAACCCGCCACTCTCAGTATATGGGGCTATCGCCCCACTCACCGAGCCACAGGCGCAACCCCTGGCTATTTTTTTGTTGCAGTTGTTTAGTTGGCCCGGGCGGGATTCAAACCCGCCACCCTTGGTGCATGTGGCTGGTGCCGTAACCACTGTGTTATGGGTGCCTAGCTGAGAAAGGGCTATTTTACAGACAAGGAAACTGAGGCCAGGACAAGCCAGGTGATTTGGTTAAGGTCTCACAGCTACAAAGTGGCAGAGCCCTGACTTCAATCAGGCAGACTGGCTCTAGTCTGTATTCTCTCTGCAACTCTGTGTCTGCTCATAGGGGATGTCTGCCCTGGGAGAGCAGAGCCACCAGTCTATCTAGATTCCAGGGGCCTGACCAGTGGTTCAACTTCAGGTAGTGCTAAGGCCTATGGACGAAATGAGCAGGCCAAAGGGATAAAGACTAGGAGTGGGGTGTTCTTGTGGAACTTGAGGGGAGAGGAGGATGTCAGGGTAGACTCTTTAAAGTGATACCTAAGTGGAGCTTTGATGCAGAGCCTGCCTTGAAGATTGGTGAGAAGACAGTTCTTGGCAGGTGCTGTATGGGCAAAGGCCCTGCAGTAGCACAAGCTGGCACAGAGGCTTGACAACCACAGTGTAAAAGGGGGCTGAGAGAAGGCTATTAGAACCTATGGCCCGATGTGGACAGGACAACTACCTCCCACAAGCCCCCACAGTGCCATGCAGGTGAGCTTCTGGTGGCCCCACTCACACTTCAGTCAGCAGCTTCCTCTTCCTGAGCTCACTCCTCTCCTTCTCACCCAGTTTCTCAGCCTGTCCCCCCTGGACCAGCTGGAGGCGCCGCTGCACCTCGTCCTCCATGTTATCGACCTGCCATGGTAAGGGTGTCAGGGCCAGGGGCTCTATCTGACCATCCATATGCCCACCCATCTGCAGGGACTCACCACTCGGAACACCCGGGGCCCATTGGCTGCACTCTTGTCCACATGGATCCACTTGTTGGACATGGCCTTGCTGAAGCCCACTTTGCCATTGGGCAGTCTCTGGAGGAGAGAGGTTGCCGTGAGTAGGGCATGAGAGCCCCCTTCACCCTATTTGCTGCTCCTCACATCCCTACCATGAGCTCGCTTTGAGCCAGGCCCTCTGGAGGGATGCTGCGAAACACACGGGCCTCGTGGCTGCCCTCCCGTGCAATCTCCTCGCCCTCGGCAGTAAGCTCCCAGCGTTTGGTGGAGCGAAGTTCAGCTTCAATGACCTGCAGAGAAATATAAGGCCCAGGTAGACGTGGGGGACCTTGGAAGCCCATATTACAAACCGAAATGTGAGGATCAAAGGATAAGGACAGGTCTAGGGTCATACAGAAAGGAACTGGCTAGGAGGGGCCCACAGTTCCTAGTTCCCTCTAATCCTTGCTCAGCTCCTAACTCACTGTCTGACCTCAGGGAAGTTGCTTAACACCTCTGAGCGACTTTTTTTGAGACAGTCTCACTATGTCACCCTATGTACAGTGCCATGGCATCACAGCTCACAGCAAACTCAAACTCTTGGGCTTAAGTGATGCTCTTGCCTCAGCTGCCCAAGTAGCTGGGACTATAGGCACCTGCCACAACACCCACCTATTTTTTCTTTTTTGGTTATAGTTGTCATTGTTTGGCAGGCCCAGGCTGGATTTGAACCCGCCAGCTCTGGTGTATGTGGTTGGTGCCTTAGCTGCAGAGCTACAGGCATCAAGCCTTGAGCAACTTTTTTTTATCTATAAGAGAAATAAGTGATGGCTCTACATCAGAGGGTTTCAAAAAGTAATTCAATTAATATGTAGAAAGAATGTAATTTCTTTTTCTTTTCGGGGAGATAGAGTCTCACTCTGTTGCCCAGCCTAGAATGCAGTGGTATCACCACAGCTCATTGCAACCTCACGCTCCTGGGCTTCAGCAATCCTCCTGCCTTAGTCTCCTCAGTAGATGGGACTGCAGTTAATTTTTCTATTTTTTTGCTAGAGATGGTGTCTTGCCCTTGCTCAGGCTGAATGTTCTTTTGTTTTGTTTTGGTTTTTTTTGTTTTTTGTTTTTTATTTTTAGTAGAGATGGAGTCTTGCTCTTGCTCAGGCTGCTCTTTTTTTTTTTTTTGAGACAGAGCCTCAAGCTGTCCCCCTGGGTAGAGTGCCGTGGCATTACAGCTCACAGCAACCTCCAACTCCTGGGCTCAAGCGAATCTCTTGCCTCCGCCTCCCAGGTAGCTGGGACCACAGGCGCCCGCCACAATGCCCGGCTATTTTTTGGTTGCAGCCGTCATTGTTGTTTGGCGAGTTCGGGCTGGGGATTCGAACCCGCCACCTTCGTTGTACGTGGCTGGCGCCTTAGCTGGTTGAGCTATAGGCGCCGAGCCACTAGTTTTTATTTTTTATTTTTTATTTTTTTTATTTTTTAATTGAATGTTAACTATGTACATTAATGCACTTCTGGGGTACAGTGTGGGGTTTTCACATGCAATCTGAAATACTTCCATCAAACTGGTCAACACAGCCTTCATGTCATTTTCTCAGTTATTGTTTTAAAATGTTCACATT
>CAUYTI010133439.1:0-17530 GCA_963575145.1 Galago senegalensis
TAGGTTTTTCTATATATAAGATCATGTCATCTTCCAGGCATATTTCCTTGATTCAGATGGATTGTAGATAGGGTGAGGATAGTGAAAGAAATTAAGTTTAAATATTGATTATAGTATATATCTTATATTTAAAACGTTGAACTGTAAACATTGAATATGTATTTTATTGATTTCAGAATGTGTAAACTTACACTTTAATATCTCTAAAATCATGATGTCGCTATAACTGTGGCTCATCATAGTATAATTGGTAGCATCTTTTTTATTTCTTAAAAATAAATGAAAATGATACATTAACAACCAATTCTCTATATTTCATATAATAATAAACATTCATGAAAATTTAAAACATAAATATTCGTGTTGGCATTTTAACATATTTTAAAGTTTAATCCTCAAAATAACTCAGAATCATGACATTTTGAGTGATTTCTTTATACTTTTCTTTTTTCTTGAATATTTTAGTAATGGGCTTTTTTGGTAGAAAATAATGAAATCACTAATCTAAATGAAATAATGAAAAAATGACATTTTATTACCATTTTAACACAAGGCAATAAAAGCTGAAAGAACTGAGAATACTTGCTCAAATTCACACAACTGATGGATATTATAGCAAGGATTTGGACCCAACCCTCTAACTTCAGAGAACACATGTCTTCCATGGTATCTATCTTGTCATTGACAAAAGAATATTGAAACTCAGAGACTGGTCCAAGTCTCACATCACTTTTTGTCATGCTTTCTATAGCCATTCAGCTTCCAAAGCCATCTTGTAATCACATTTTTTCGATTTAGTAAAGAAGTTAATTTTTAATTGAGAAATATAAATTGTATATATCTTCAGGGTACAACATAACAGATTCTATACCAGAATTATACCAAACCTTCAAAGAAGTGCTCATATCTTTATTTCAGAACTTATTCCAAAATATTGAGAAGGATTAAGTCCTCCTCATCTCCTTTTACAAAGCAAATATCACCCAGATACCAAAACCAAGAGAAAAATAACACAAGGATCCAACAGAAAAATAACACTACAGTATCATTAATGAATATTGATGCAAAAATGCTCAGTAAAACCCTAGCAAATAGAATTCAGCTACACATCAAAAAATAATACATCACAACCAGGTGGGCTTTATCTCAGGGTTGTAAGGCTGGATCAACATATGCAAATCCATAAATATAAGTCATGACACAACCATAAATAAAACAAAGACTATATGATCTTCCCAATAGATGAACAAAAAACATTTGACAAAATTCAGCACCCTTGTTTGATAAGAACACTTAAGAAAACAGTCATAAATAGGACATTACTTAAACTGACAGAAGCTATCTATGACAAAACCACAGCCAATATCATACTGACTTGAGAAAAATTAAAAGCATTTCTCCCTAGGACTGGAAGCAGATAAGGATGTCTACTGTTGTCACCACTATTCAATGCAGTGCTGAAAGTCCTATCCAACACAATTGGGCAACAGAAGGATAGCAAGGATATTCAAATGGGGAAAGAGGAGGTCAATTTATCTCTTCTCTTTGCTGACAATATGATATTATACTTAGAAAATCCCAAGGACTCAACCACAAGACTCCTGGAGGTGGTCAAGAACTAGAACAATGTCTCAGATTATAAAATCAATGTTCACAAATCAGTAGCCTTCATATATACCAACAACAGGCAATCTGAGAATCAAATCAAAGCTATAATATGCTTCACAATTACATAAAAAAAAGAAATACCTTGGAATTTACTTAACAAAGGGGATGTGAAGGATTTCTACAGAGAGACCTATGAAACCCTGAGAAAAGAAATAGCAGAGGATATTAACAGATGGAAGAACATACCATACTCATGGTTGGGAAGAACCAACATTGTTAAAACATCTATACTACCCAAGCAATTTACAGATTCAATGCAATCCCCTTTAAAATACTAATGTCATACCTTGAAGATTTTTGTTGTTGTTGTTGCAGTTTGGGGCTGGGGCTGGGTTTGAACCCACCACCTCCAGCATATAGGGCCAGAGCCCTACTCCTTGAGCCACAGGTGCCACCCATACCTTCAAAAAATAATTCTATGTTTTGTATGGAAACATACTAGAAAAAATTTAATTTTAATTTTATCTTTGTAATTTTTTAATAAACTTCTTATAAAAATTACAAAAATAATAGAGAATTCTGGAGCAACACCTGAGGCTCACTGGGTAGGGTGCCAGCCCCATATACTGAGGGTGGTAGGTTTGAGCCCAACCCTGGCCAAAAAAACCCCTGCAACAATAACAAAAATAAATGGCCCGTTGTTGTGGCAGGCACCTGCAGTCCCATCTACTCTGGAGGCTGAGGGAAAAGAATCACCTAGGCCCAGGAATTGGAGGTTGCTGTGAGCTGTGTGATGCCAGGGCACTCTACTGAGAGCGATAAAGTGAGACTCTGTCTCTACAAAACAAATAATAATAACAGAGAATTCTCATATATACTTCACTCAGATTTTCCAAATGTTAATACCTATCCCAACCAGAGAAAAATCATCCAGTTCAAAAAATTTGCATTGATACAAACTTGTTTAGGGACCCCCCCTTATACTATTACCTTCAATTAACAATTAGTTGGGGGGGAGCAGAGCATGATGGTGGACAGGAAGGATGTTTAGCTCTCCTGGAACAATAGGTGAGAATGAGTGGGCTAGATAATTCCCGGCCTGGAATATTGGTGTGGCGAAGCAGTTGGGGGTGGACAGTGAGGGGACAGATTGTTGGATTTGGAGTATAATCCAGTGATGCAGAGGCTGCCAGGAAAGGTTCTGACCTGGGTTGCAGCTGCAGGTGGCACTGGCGTCAACCAGCCCCACCACAGAGGATTGCAGTTCCCAGTTTGTGGGGAAACTTGATATTGTGTGGAAAGATTGGTGCAGTGTGGATTCCCGAGCAGAATTAGGTGGCCAGAGTGGGGTGCTGTCTGGTGTGGCATCACCACGGTTAGGCAGTGGGAGAGACACTCAGACAGGAAAGATCCCAGGGAGGAAGAGGCCATTGTTTTGGAATTTGGGAGATGGTGGTTGCAGGTGGGCCAGTCACAACGATTTGAGTCTCACTCACAGGCAGTCATCCTACACTTGGAACTGGCCCAGGATGTCCCACACTTCACTGGAACTGTTGCAGGGAGCATTTGAGAAACCTGTCTGTGAAGATTTTTTGAGATCGGTGGAATCAGCAGTTGGGCAAAGTCTAGGCGCCAAGCGGGTAATCCAGCAACAGCAAGAACAATTTAAGCCAGGAGGCAGGTATAAGCCTGGGAACCACTCGTGGCACCATCTGGTGTCCAGAAAGTATATTGCAACATGAATATATTCCTACTAAAGTCATCCCTACAGCATATATATAGTCGTATGTTTATATATATAAATAATTTTTTGGCTTTTTTGTCTCTTTGCTCGTTCTTTTTGATTTTTTCTTTGTTTATTTTTTGTAGGAGTTATTGTTAATTTTTTTATTTTTAGACAGAGTCTCACTACATTGCCCTTGGTGGAGTGCCATGGTGTCACAGCTTACAGCAACCTCTAACTCTCTTAGGCTGAGCAGGTCTCTTGCCTCAGCCTTCCAGGTGGCTGGGACTGCAGAAGCCCTCCACAGTACCCAGCTGTTTTGGGTTGTGGTTGTCATTGTTGTTTGGTGGGCCCTGGGCCAGGTTGGAGCTTGCCAGTTCTGGCTGCTGGGCTACTGGCAACAAGCCCTGCCCTCCTCTTATGGTTGCTGAGATTGCTTACATCAGGCTATTTGAGTTTTTTTCTGTTTTTGCTTTTGATTGTTTGTGTATCTGATTGCTTTTTGTTGTTTCTTTGTTCATTTTCTTTCAATGTGCCTTTTGTTCTGCTAAAACCTTGGGTTGGCTATTTTCTCTAACTTCAATTCAAGCAAAGGGGAGTGGAGGATGATAACCAACTGAAGCCAGCTTTCAAAAGAAGCTTCTGTCCAGAGGGAGAGATAATGGTCAGAAAGAACCCAACAAAGCTGAAGGGTGGGAGCCAAACTGTGAGAAGATATTGGTAATTGCATGTCTTCTCTGCTGAGGCAAGCTGCAACTCCAAGGAAACAAATTTCAGGTACAGAACCCACCCCAAAGAGGATGCATGTCTGTCCCCTCCACCAAGAGAGTTGATTGGTTGCTTGCTGTGAGATCTCTACTAGTGAGTGGTGAACTGAGGTCCTCTTCTCTCACCCCACGGGAGTGAGTTGCTGGAAGCTGGGACTCCTTCTCCAGAGAGCCCCTGCTGTGAGCCTGGACATTCTCTTGTTTGGCATGGAAGTTGAACAAATATTTTCCCTGCCACTTTGAATTTCCAGTCTACCCTTCCCCCTGGCCTAGTGTTCTAGAAACCCAACCCGTGCAGAGACCAGAACGTTCGTGGTTCTTTGTTAAGACTGGGCATTGCATGGTCTCAGGTAGTGCAGCTATACTGTACCTGTGAATCTGGTAACAGGGCAGAAAGGCACGGGGGGGAGGTGGCTGGCTTGGCTCTGAGAAAGAGCAACTTAGCAGCGGGCAGAGGCATGGGTCTCTGTAAGTCGGGTGGAGGCTGAAGAACCACTGAGGCATGGGAACCCAAGTGGAGACACCTCCCACCTAGCAAAAGCATTAATAGAGTGATCACACTGGGGTAAAATTTTGGAGGGACACCTCCCCAATTCTGTGGACTGCTGGAGGGAGCTAGATCTCACATTGCAGGGATACCATAGGAGCAGAGTGGCTGGGACAGAGGCACAGTCTCTGAGGGTGAAAAAAATTTGCTCCTTTGTTAACCTTTGGTTTGGAATGAGCTCAGGTGGAACACTCCCCAGTTTCCATTGAGCACCTGAGGTAATCAGACTTCAACTCCCCAGCCAGCTGGTAGCAGAGTGGCCAATGAGGCATTGACTTCCCTCTGACTCTAGCAGGTACCTTTGCTCATTGGAGGGAACTGGGCCATAGCCCTGTGGGACTATGAGTGCCTGGGTGTGACAGAGGTGCAAGGTGGGAAAGGAGGCACCAGCCCCCCTGGACTATTTTGCTGAGTGGGCCTTTCTGACTCCACAGAGCACTGGAGTGAGTTATACTTGAGCTCCCAGTGGACCCCGCTGCATAGATGCTGAAGACCTTTTGAACTCTGCCACCTAATCGGTGTTTGTGCTGACCAGGACAATTGGTTTGGAACTCTTGACCTGGGCTGACCACCTAGGGACACACCAAGGTTGTACCCTAGTTGTGTTGTTGTGGGAGTGCAGGATTCTCCCTCTAGTTGTTACCTGTGAGGGGGTGTCTTAGTTGCTTATATATCTCCACACCTGAGATTTCAGCCCAAAGCCACTAATTAACTAGGATTGGACAGAGACCAGCTGAATACAGGTCAGAGCCATCTAGTCCCACCACACTAAGCAGGTCCCCAGAGTTTCAGGCTATAGTACTGAACTTGAGCTTTTTAAAGCTCTAAGGGAAAAGCTGCAATCAGTAGTCCCAGTTCTTTGGTAAATGGCTGGTTAATTACAACTCCAAGAGTCCTCAATTCAAATTTACCTTGCCAGCTTCTCTAGCCAAAAAGTGAAAAACAATCGTTGGGTGGAATCAGGGGAAAAACTCTGGTAACATGAATAATCAGAGTAGATCAACTCCCCCAAGGAATGTCAAAGGAGACACAACAGGAGATCCTATTCATAAACAAATGGCTGAAATGTCAGAAATTGAATTCAGAATTTGGATCGCAAATAAGATTAACAGAATAGAGGTAAAGATGGAATTAGAAATTCAAGGAGCAATTCAAATTTGTCTCAAGAATTCAATACATTCAAAGACAAATTCACCAAATATTTTGACACATTGAGGCAACAACTTTCAGCCCTCAAAGATCTGAGACATACAGTAGAATCCTTCAGTAACAGAATGGAGGAGGCAGAAAAAAGGATCTCTGACATTGAAGACAAAGCTTTTGAATGCTCTCAAACACTCCACAGAGCACTGGAGTGGAGAGCACTAAAGAGAAGTGGAGAGCAAAAATGGATCATTTCCTGAGAGAATTGTGGGACCACTCTAAAAGAGCAAACATTCACCTCATAGGAATCCCTGAAGGAGAAGAGGATGGTCTGAAAGGCACAGATACTCTACTAAGAGATAATTGAGGAGAACTTCCCAAGCATGGTAAATGATACCGAAATTCAGATAGCAAACAGTTTCAGAACCCCAGCATGACTCAACTCAAATAAAGCATCTAGACACATTGTGATTAACTTTGCCAAATTCAATATGAAGGGGAAAATCCTGCAAGCAGGTAGACGTAAGAAAATCATAACCTACAAGGGGAAGAATATTAGAATGACTCCAGATCTCTCTGCTGAAACGTTTCAAGCCATAAGAGGATGGTCATAGACCTTCAATCTCCTAAACAAAACAACTTTCAGTCCAGGATCCTGTATGCAGCTAAATTGAGCTTTATTTATGATGGAGAAGTTAAATACTTTAATGACATGCACACTTTGAAGAAATTTGCTATAACCAAACCAGCTTTTCAGGATATCCTCAGACCCATACCCCATAATGACCAGCACAATGCTCTACCACCAAAGTAAACTCACTCTGAAATTCTTGAACAAAACCCAATTTCCACAGTGGTGAAAAGATTCAAAATGTCCACTAGACTTTTGAAAAACTTGACATTCAAAATATTACCAGGCTAATCAATACTCTCAATTAATGTGAACAGCTTAAACTGTCCTCTTAAGAGGCACAGGTTGGCTGACTGGGTACAAAAACTCAGGCCAAATATCTGCTGCATACAAGAATCTCATCTTACCTTAAAGGATAAATATAGACTCAGGGTGAAGGGGTGGACATTTGTAATCCAGGAAAATGGAAATCAGAAAAAGGCAGGCATGGCAATTTTATTTGCAGATACACTAGGCTTTAAACCAACAAAAGTAAGTAAAGAGAAGGATGATTTCATATTCGCTAAGGGAAACATTCAACATGATGAGATGCCAATTATTAATATTTAGGTGCCCAACCAGAATGTTCCTCAATTTGTAAGGGAGACCCTAACAGACATGAGCAATTTAATATCTTCTAGCATCATCATAGTCGGAGATTTTAACACCCCTTTGGCAGTGTTGGATAGATCCTCCCAAAAGAAACTAAGCAAATAAATTTTGGACTTAAACTTAACCATCCAATTGAATTTAACAGACATCTACAGACATCCAAACAAAACTGAGTATACATTCATTTCATCAGCCCTTGGAATATCCAAAATTGATCACATCTTAGGTCACAAGTCCAACCTCAGCAAATTTAAAAGTATAGAAATTATTCCTTGTATTTTCTTGGATCATCACACAATAAAAGTTGAACTCACCAATAACAGGTATCTGTATACTCATACAAAGACATGGAAACTAAATAACCTTATGCTGAATTATATCTGGGTCATAGATGAGATTAAGAAGGAAATTGCCAAATTTTTGGAACAAAACAATAAAGAAGACACGAATTATCAGAACCTGTGGGATAACTGCAAAGGCAAGCCTAAGAGGGAAATTTATAGCGTTGCAAGCCTTCCTAAAGAGAATAGAAAGAGAGGAAGTTAATAACTTTATGGGACATCTTAAGCAACTGGAAAAGGAAGAACATTCCAACCTCAAACCCAGCAGAAGAAAAGAAACAACTACAGTTAGGGCAGAATTAAATGAAATTGAAAACAAAACAATCATTCAAAAGATCAATGAATCGAAAAGTTGTGTTTTTGAAAAATTCAATAAAATTTATAAACCTTTGGCCAACCTAACCAAAAATAGAAAATTAAAGTCCATAGTATCATCAATCAGAAATGACAAAGGCAAAATAACACTAGACACCTCAGAAATTCAAAAAGTCCTTAATGAATACTTCAGAATTATGAAAATCTGAAAGAAATTGACCAATACTTAGAAGCACGCCAACTTCCTAGACTTAATCAGAAAGAATTGGTATATCAAGTACTGAAATAGAATCAACTATACGAAATCTCCCAAAAAAAGAAGAGTCCAGGACCAGATGGCTTTCCATCAGAATTCTACCAAACCTTTAAAGAGAAACTAGTACCAATATTATGAAACCTTTCCCAATATGTCGAAAAAGAAGAAATACTTCCCAATACCTTCTATGAAGCAAATATCACCTTGATCCTAAAATCAGGAAAAGACCCAACAAGAAAAGAAAACCATAGACCAGTACCTTTAATGAACATAGGTGCAAAAATATTCAGTAAGATTCTAGCAAACAGAATCCAGCAACACATCAAACAAATTATACACCATGACCAAGTAGGTTTTATCCCAGGGTCTCAAGGTTGGTTCAATATACATAAATCTATAAATATAATACATCACATAAACAAACTAAAAAACAAAGACCATAGGATTATCTCAATAGATGCAGAAAAAGCTTTTGACAATGCCCAGCATCCTTTCACAACCAGAACAGTTAAGAAAATAGGTATAGAAGGGACTTTTCTTAAACTGATAGAGGCCATTTATAGCAAACCCACAGCCAATATCATATTGAATGGATTAAAATGGAAAACATTTCCACTCAGATAAGGAACCAGGAAAGGTTGCCCATTGTCTTCACTGCTTTTTAACATTGTAATGGAAGTCTTAGCCATAGCAATCAGGCAAGAGAAGGCAATCAAGGGTATCCATATAAGGTCATAGGAGATCAAACTTTCACTCTTTGCAGATGATATGATTTTATACCTGGAAAACCCCAGGGACTCAACCACAAAACTCTTAGAAGAGATAAGGGATTAATACTCACAAATCAGTAGCTTTTATATACACTAATAATAGTTAAGCTGAAGAAACAGTCAAGGACTCTATTCCTTTTACAGTAGTGCCAAAGAAGATGAAATATTTGGGAATTTGCCTAACAAATGACGTGAAAGATCTCTATAATTAGAATTATGAAACTCTGAGAAAAGAAATAGCTGAAGATGTTAACAAGTGGAAAAACATACCATGCTCATGGTTAGGAAGAATCAACATTGTTAAAATGTCCATATTACCCAAAGCAATTTATGAATTTAATGCAATCCCTATCAAAGCACCACTGTCATACTTCCAGAGAAAACCTTGAATAGCCAATAAATTACTCAGAAATAAAAACAAATGAGGAGGAATCACGCTACCAGACTTCAAACCATACTATAAATCCATAGGGATCAAAACAGCATGGTATTGGCACAAAAACAGAGAGGTAGATGTATGGAACAGAACTGAGAACCAAGAGCTAAACCCAGATACTTATCATCATTTGATCTTTGACAAGCCAATTAAAAACATCCAGTGGGGGAAAGATTCCCTATTTAACAAATGGTACTGGGAGAATTGGCAGGTGACCTGTAGAAGACTGAAACTGGACCCACACCTTTCACCATTAACAAAAATTAACTCTCACTGGGTAAAAGATTTAAACTTAAGATATGAACTTATATTCTTGGAGACAGTGCAGGAGAAACACTTGAAGAAATTGGCCTGGGAGAATATTTTATGAGGAGGAACATGCAGGCAGTTGAAGAAACACCAAAAGTACATTATTGGGATCTGATAAAACTAAAAATATTCTGCACAGACAAGAACACAGTAAGTAAAGCAAACAGACAGCCCTCATAACGGGAGAAGATATTTTCAGGTTATGCTTCTGACCAAGGTTTGATAACCAGAATCCACAGAGAACTCAAACTTATTAATAAGAAAAGAACAAGTAATCCCATTTCATTGTGGGCAAGAGACTTGAACAGAAGCTTCTCTGAAGAAGATAGGCACATGGCCTACAGACACATGAAAAAATACTCATATCTTTAATCATCAGAGAAATGCAAATCAAAACCACTTTGAGATAGCATCTAACTCCAAGAAGAGTGGCTCACATAACAAAATCCCAAAACTACAGTTGTTGGCATGGATGTGGAGAAAAGGGAACACTTCTGCACTGCTGGTGGGAATACAACCTAATATATCCCTTTTGGAAAGAAGTATGGAGAATACTCAGGGATCTAAAAGTAGACCTTCCTTTAGACCCTGCAATTCCTCTACTAAGTGTATATCCAAAAGACCAAAAATAATGTTATAACAAAGATATTTGCACTAGATTGTTATTGCAGCTCAATTCATAATAGTCAAGTCATGGAAGAAGCCCAAGTGCCCACTGACCCATGAATGGATTAATAAATTGTGGTATATGCACACCATGGAATATTATGCAGCCTTAAAAAAGATGGAGACTTTACCTCTTTTACATTTACATGGACGGAGCTGGAACATATCCTGCTTAGTAAAGTATCTCAAGAATGGAAGAAAAAAATATCCAATGTACTCAGTACTATTATGAAAGCTATTTACGATCATTCACACTTCCATATGAACAATAGATCACAACTATGGCCCAAGATGAAGGAGGGAGAAGGGGGGTATGGGAGGAGGGAGGTCAGATCGAGGGAGGGTGAATGGTGGTATCACACCTATGGTGCATAAAGCAAGGGTTCATGTCGGATCTATTAGTATAGAGTATAAATGTCTTAACATAATAATTAAGTAAATGAGATGAGCTATATATTAACCAGTGTGATGTAAGCATTCCTAATTCTATATGAAATCAGCACATTTTACCCCATAAATGCATTAATGTAAATATGATCTATGTATTTATGATTTCATAAAAACAACAACAACAACAAAATTAGTTTGAATAGTCCAATGGTTGAGAACAAAATCTCTGTCACTGGACAAACCTAGGTTCTACTCTACCTTCTGTTACCAGCTAATTGTGTGATTTGGCAGTATGTATAACTGCTCTGACATTATGTTTCCTGTTCTATAAAATAAAAAACTAAAATATAAAATAAAAAACTAACTATAAATAAAAATAAAAACTAACAATAAAATAAAAAATTAAAATCACTTCTCTTAGCTATTCTAAAGATTAAATTATATAGTACATGGGTATCATTGGCTAGTGATAATGGCCAGTAGCCAGTGGTAACATTCTTCAAATGCTAAATGTTAACTATCATTTTTATAACAGTTCTTCTGTATCAGCTTAGTCACTGGCATAGAGGGCCTTATACCCTGAAGCCCACTTGTCTACTTTCTTCTTTTTTCTTTTTTTTTTTTTTCCAGTTTTTTGCTGGGGCTAGGTTTGAACCCAACACCTCATATATATGGGGTATATGAACCCAACACCTCTGGTATATGGGGCCCCAATCCTTTGAGCCACAGGCACTGCCCCCACTTGTCCACTTTCAACAATGTAAGTGATCGTGGAGCACCTGGCCTTGAAGCTCCAAGGTAGAGTCTCACCTTGAAGCCCTGACTCTTATCTAGCTTTCTCCAACACCCCTCTCCTCTCAAGATGTCCCTGGCCACCCTCTGTTTCAACATAGACAAAGGAACAGTCTTACATCCAATGTAACTATCTACTTGAGCTATATAAATTCCCTATGTAAAGAGAAGTCACTTTTCAGGGCACATAAAACTTTTCATTGCAACCTTCCAGAAAAAAAGGAATAAACAGGAATGAAGCAAAAGATGAAGAGGGTGAAGGGAGGTGAAAAGAAGTGGAGTGGAATGTAGAAAGGAGCGTGACACAACAGAAATGTACCTAACCAAGAGTTTGTTACCATCCTTAATCATGGCACCTAAAAAATGTTATGTTCTGAATGGAGTTTAACAGTCTGGGTATATAATGCCAGCAATTCCTCCTGGGTCTGGACACTCCTTCTTTTAGTCCTTGGACACATTAGGTTCTTCAACAAAACCTCATAGTAATCTAAGGTCAGATTGTAAATATAGTCAGTTAAAATCTCCAGGTATGGCTGATGATTTTGCTCAGAGATGTGCTGCCTAGTTAGAATTTTCCTAGCTTCCTCATATTGCAGTGATTTTTTTTAAAAAAAATTGAAGTCAGATCTTCACCTTTGATCTTGTCTGGTTGCTTTAAGTTTAGCATACTAAACTCAAGGTCATTCTGATTTTTGATCATGCCATCTTTTATATTACTAGGCCAAGCTTTGAGTCATCAACTAATAGGAAAGTATGTTATAGGTTAAGAAAGAGAAGAAAGGGAGCGGCACACTCTTTGGGTATCAGGATGCCGACTAGGAGTACAACCTCAAAGCATGTAGGGAAATATGAGGGTGAAGAAAAGATCTGAAGAGGGAAATAAGCATCATCATATTAGTTATCACTGTAAGTCCATGCCCTTGATCCCTCTTCTCTTTCCATCTACTCCAGAGACACTTGTTAGAGAATAAACCCCATAAGGAACCCCAAACTATATTTTATAACACTTCCAGTATACTGCATCATAGGCACAATATTCCTACCATTTCCATGCAGTATTGTTCAACTTTTTGTTTGTTTGTTTGTTTGTTGTTTTGGGACAGAATCTCACTCTGTTACCCTGCGTAGAGTGCTATGGCATCATAGCTCAAACTCTTGAGGTTGAGCAATCCTCTTGCCTCAGCCTCTCCAATAACTGGGACTATAGATGCTCACCACAATGCTTGGCTAGTTTTTCTATTTTCAGTAGAGCCGCAGTCTCACCCTTGCTCAGGCTGGTCTCGAACTCCTGAGCTCAGGCAATCCACCCACCTCAGCCTCCCCGAATGCTAGGAGTGGTGTGAGCCACTACACCTGGCCTATTTCAACATTTTTTTTTCTTCTGCTATACATTGAAAGAAGATGATTTGTCTTGCAGAACACATTAAATACACAAACACAAAAGCTGATGAGTAAAAAAAAAAAGTTCGTGCATAGTTTTTGTGATGCCCAACACCACTGATAAGCAAAACAGGCCTCAAATAATCCACATGCAACCTGAAGGCCATAGGTTGGACACCCCTGAAAGGACACCCCATTCTATTTCTCAAGGTATCAGCAGTTAACTTATGCTACTTATTAAGTAGAGTTTTCCTAGCCTAGCTCAGAGGGTAAGCATTCATCTGTACTGGACCTCACATTTTCAGTTTCACTGCTTAATACACATTTAACAGGGCCTGATTCTTTAATAACCCACGTGGCACTTACTATACTAGCTATATTAAACCTGTAAGAATAAGTTCCTTTATGTCCTAAAGTGACAAATAACCATTTTGAACAAGAAGAGCCTAAAAACAGGGCCCACTAGTGCTGCAGTGGAAACTTTACCCCAGTCTGGTTGACAGGGAGACTTTAGACAATGCTTTTAATAGTATCATTCATCTGGCCTTGAGTCAACTCAGCTATACTTTCATCATTATTTCAGTATCTTATAAAGCTGGATATTATCAAATACTTTGAAATTATTATGTTTTAAATAAATGTTTGCTTTTTAGACCAAATAATCTTTTGGAAATATTATTTTTATAGTGAAATATTATTTTTATGGTTTTATATATTCCAAATTTTAATTGCTCAATTTTTCTCCATAGAGTCACAAATATGTTTTATATTCCAGTAAAAAATTTTGTTAGAAACTGGAATCAAGGCACAAAAACAATAGTATTATCATGAAAGACCTCCCAACCTTGATTTCTCTATAATTACTCTGATTTTTCTCATTTCCTATGCACTGCAAATTGAAAAGCAAACTGAAAAAAAAAATCAGGTGAGGACTGTGTGATGTGGTGAAACATGAATAGTATATGAATTCTCTAATCTTGGCTTTGTCACCAAAGTGACATGCAACTTTGAGAAAGTTTCTTTATCTCCCTGTGAAAGAAGAAATAGTAACTGGGTTGTAGATTATTTAGGTGGTCATTTTAAGTTGCATCAGCATATGTGCTATTGCCATGTGTCAGCTGTTTGCTTACTTGTTAGCTCAGTGCACTCAGAAGGGGGGCTTTCTTTGACTAAAATGTCTTCTATGGTAATGAAATCTTTCTTTGCTCCCCACACCATGTCTAATGTAGCCTTTCTGTGAGGTTAAAAAATAATAACTACCTATGTCTCTGCAGATACTTTCACCAGCCCTCTGCATATAGTCACTCACTATCTAGATTAGTGGTTCTCAACCTTCCTAATGCCACAGCCCTTTAATACAGTTCCTGTGGGTCACAACCCACACATTGAGAACCACTGGTCTAGATTATTTGTTCACACTGGCCAGTGAGGTTCTGGTATCCTGAACATAGGACAACAAGGATCCAACTTCAAGTGATCATTGCTTATTTTCTTTAGCTTTCTAGACTTGTGGACACCTGAGAAGTTGCAAAGCTGGAAGACCTATGGCTGGTTTTCATCTTGTTAGTCCTTGCTTGACAGTAATTCTGTAATGGCTTTTGCACTCACGTATTCAGTAACTATTACAGAATACTACCAATATTAAAAGAAAACAGCAGAAAAATTGAATTTAATAAAATTATTTGAGCAAAGAACAATTCACAAATCAGGCAGCATACAGAACAAGAAGAGACTTTGCCCAGCAGAGTGATCAGGTTGTTTTTATAGGCCAAACATGGAAGCAAAGTAAAGGAATCACTTGTTTGGCTATAGCTATGCATTTGCCTTATTTTGGCATGGTCTTATCTGTTGGCTTCCTATGACTTGGCTTTGTTGAAGCTTGCCTGTTTGTGATTGACTGAAACTTGGCTATTTGTTACAAAATAAATATACTTCTAAGTTAGGTTTTGGTTTGCTTTGTTAGGTAGAAATTCAAAGTACAGACACAGCTTCAGACCAGTGGCCCCCTGCTTTTTGAATTTAGCACATGGTAATGTGGGTAGGTGAGAGTTAGGATTTATGAGCAACTGAAATACATTTGTTCTTGGTAGTTGCCTTTAACCAAAAGATATGTTTCTCAACAAACACAAAACATAATTTAATAATTTAATGTGTTAACATAGACAGTCTTTGATTGTATGCCTTCGATGATCTCCATTAAACATAAGTTTCCTCATTAGATATATAGCTGGACCATTGGACCTAAGGTTAAGATGAGATTTAAAGTCAAAGGTTATATATAGAATGGGCCAACATTTTGAGTGACTGAATGCATATGTTTCTGAGAACATTGCCAAAAAAAATAAATCAGAAATTATATTTTATCATTGCTCATTTGGAATTGTTCATCTTATTATTTCTATTTTCCTAACTTATAGATCACTAGGAGTTAAATATATAATTAAGCAAAGGTGTTATATGTGATCATGACCAAGCCATCCCTTTATTAGGAGATAATTCCATAACAATTGATCAAATGGTAAATATTTAATCTGATTGTTAAAAAATGGAGTAATAATCCCAGCACTCTGGGAGGCTGAGGCAAGCAGAATGCCTGAACTCAGAGGTTTTAGACCAGCCTGAACTAGAGGGAGACCCCACCTCTAAAAATAGCCAGGTGTTGTGGTGGGCAACTGTAATCCCAGCTACTGGGGAGGCTGAGGCAAGAGAATTGCTTGAGCCCAGGAGTCTGAGGTGGCTGTGAGCTATGACACCATGGCACTCTACTGGGGGAGAAAAGGTGAGATGCTACCTCAAAAAAAAAAAAGTAAAGTAGAATTATCCTTAAAACAATTATGTTATAGTTCTCCTTTAGGGGAATGAGAGGCTAGTGGTAAGTCATTGTAAAAATAAGATTAAGTCATTCACTTTGATACTGCTTCCTGAAGCTTGAGAAATCCACTTAGTCCCTGAAATTTAATTTACTCTTTTCTTTTAACTCTGCTGCAGAATTGAACACCAGGTCCTAGGCAAGATTGAAGAAAAAGAGAGTCCAACAGTGTCCTACACCAATTTCTTCAATGTCAGTGAAAAAGCTATTCTCATTTAACTATGCATGTGAATAGTATCAGAAAATATGCTGGAAGACAAATGCTCTTTGGAGGTGAAAAACAACTCAAAGGTATGGATAGCCCGACTGCCTGGGTTTTTATAGCCATCTTTTCAAGGAGCAAGCCAAGGATGGATTTTATAGATAATAATCTCACCAATACTTGTTCATTTCCAAAATAAGCATCCCTTAACCCTTGGGGTAGTAGTATGGGATTTTGTTACAAAAAGATCCAGTCTGTAGTCCTGGCTCCACCATTTATTAGATATTTGAGTTTAGCAAAGTTACTCAATTTTATGTAAAATAAGAATTATGATACCTATTAGATGGGATTATTATGAGAATTCTTCCACTTGGCCCTTTATAGGTTAAAATAATGCTGATAATTTCAGATATTGTTACTGGATGCAGCAAATAAATTTGTTTGAATATTATAACATTACCACTGGTCCTATGAAGATGGAGTATATGTAGATTTGGCATATTAAACCAGTTAATGTTATTATTTTTTTTTTTACAAAGTCAAATAGAGTCTCACTCTGTTGCCCAGGCTAGAGTACTGTGGCATCAGCCTAGCTCATAGCAACTTCAAACTCATTCAGTCAAGTGATCCTTCTGCCTGAGCATCCCTAGTAGCTGGGATTACAGGTACCCCATGCCCATCTAGTTTTTCTACTTTTAGTAGAGACAGGGTCTTGCTTTTGCTCAGGATGTTCTCAAACTGCTGAGCTCAAGGGATCTCCCTACCTTGGCCTCCTAGACTGCATGGGAGGATTATAGTCATGTCCCACTTGACCCAGCCAGTTAATATTATTAATAGGGAAGGTATTGACTGGTTGTCGTGTCAACCTAAAAGGAAAAGTCTGAGTCATGACATATAATTTAAAGGTTGCCTATGATACATTACCCAGTTGCCTTGGAAAGTGCTCTGTCAAGTCTTTGTTACAATAAGATTTTAAAATGCAAAGTGAACAAGGAGCCACTGACACAAAGTTGTTTGACAGGAATTCTCATTGGTTTATGAAGAGAATATTGATTAGTGATTGGCTATACATTGTTGAACTATAAGGTGTGAGTTACAGTGTCTGGCACATGGCATTTTATGGCAACTTGGTGTTAGTCTACAGCCCACATAGCAAGTGCCTCTAAGACATAATTATTTAGCTCAAAGGGGAGTGATGTGATTGCTGTCTCATTTCAGTGCTTCTGTGGATGTGAGGGGTATGCATTTATAAATAAAAATGTTTTCTTCTTTTTCTACATTGGTGAGATTAATAGTCTAGATCCAGATGTAAGGCTTACTTAGGATGAGGCTAACTAAACATTTTTATATTACAATGCATATATAAAGGTGCAACAATCCTTATACTCCTATATTTAACATACAAATATTCATTGTGTTATCAACCTGAAATAATTGAAAGGATCAAAATCCAGTTTTAAGGAATTAATTCTAATGAAAAGTTGGGAACAGGCTTGGTGACCATAATTTAAGGGTTAGAGTGCAGGCCCCATGCACTAGGGGTGGGTTCGAGCCCAGCCCAGGCCTACTAAACAAAAAGAAAAGAATGCAGGCAGGCAGGGAGAGAGAAGACAAGAGAGAGAAGAGAAGAGAAGAGAAGAGAAGAGAAGAGAAGAGAAGAGAAGAGAAGAGAAGAGAAGAGGAGAGTAGGGGAGGGGAAGGGAGTGGAGGGGAGTGGAGGGGCTAGGGGAGAGG
>CAUYTI010133442.1:0-34673 GCA_963575145.1 Galago senegalensis
GCGCCTGTGGTCCCAGCTACTTGGGAGGCGGAGGCAGGAGACTCGCTAGAGCCCAGGAGTTGGAGGTTGCTGTGAGCTGTAATGCCACGGCACTCTACCCAGGGAGACAGCTTGAGGCTCTGTCTCAAAAAAAAAAAAAAAGAATATTACTTTAGATAATCTGGGTGGGCCTGGTTAGTCAGTTGAAAGTCTTAAGAACAGAACTGAGACATCTCTGAAATAGAAGAAATTCTCCCTGCGGACAGCACCAAATTGTGCCTCAGAGTTTCAGCTGCCCTCTCTTCCTGCCAACCTGCCCTGCAGACCTCAAACTTACCTGGCCAGCCCCCAGAATCAGATAAGCCAAATCCTTGCAGTAAATTTTTTTGGAGATACATACATATATATTTTTTAAAGATTTGTATATGTAAATATACACATAAAGGGTCTTACAGGTGCTTATTTATTTATTTTCTTATTTTTCCTCCTGGTCTCTTTCCCCTGGTGCAACGCTGACTTACACACGTATACACAAGCCTACAGCTAGCAAAAATGCCCCGGACACAATATTAATCCTTTCTACCCACGACAAACTTCTATTCTGTGTATTGAATATTGGATAACCCCCCCCAAATCAGTTTTATATCCAAGCAAAGGCATCTCAACTGTTGTTTGGAAACTATTTGATGATAGTAGAACTTATCATACACATACGCCACTGGAAGGTCTGGGTATTAAAAATCCTGAGTGGACACCCTTCCAAGAGGAATCCTTGAGGGCAAAGGCACGCAGACCATACATAATGGTCCTGACCACCTACCACTGAGCAAGTGTCTCTGGGTCAGGCCAGGAAAAGTTTGAATGCTGCCCTCAGGGGAGTGGGAGGGGGAGGATGTCAGACCAAAACCCTGGGGTCCCCTGAGAGACACAGAGAGGAAGGTGGACACGTTGATGGGCTCCCCTGGAGAGCAGAGCACCAAAGGACAGGCTGTTCCTTTCCAAGAGCAGAGAACAAGCCAAGAAAACCTTTGGCAGAAACCCAGTTGGAGACAGCTTCTTGGAGCCTTGGGACAAGGTTTTGGCAGTGGGAACAATGTGGTTCTCATACTTTTGAGACAATAACTCAAAAGGCCCTCACCTGCTGGTTTGAAGGGCCCGGCACAGGCACATACCCAGAGCGGAGGACAACTGCCCCGAGAACATTTACGACAAAAGCATTCTAAGGGTTTTAGCTTACCACGAGCTCAATCTAAACCAATTATGTTTTTGAAAAATGCTCACTAAACACCAGCAACAGAAAGAACCTATTTTATCAGCAGGGTTCAGCTGCAAATAACGTGAAACACTCGCCCTAGTTTCTGCAGGATGGGACTTAACACAGTGACATGGATCCTCACCAAGCTGACAGGACTGGTGGGTCATGCTCAGAGCTGAGCTTCCAGAAATAACTCCCAAAAGATCAGCTGCTGCCTTGGTCATGAATGACAAGCCAGGTAGCTGGGTGGCTGCTGTCTCAGCTGCTGGCACCAGGGCCACCCACACAGCCTGGTCTGACTCCCTTGCCTCCCTGACATAGGGACTTCTGCTCCAGCTGTGGCAGGAACACCCCAACACCTGGACAGCCACACAGTGGAAACAGCCCCAGGGCAGCCGCTGGCCCTTTCCTTCTGACTCTCCTGGGCACATCTGCTTGGCAGGAGCCAGGCCAGGGGTTGGAGCCAAGATGCAGGAAAGTGTGGGAAATGTGGCCTGTAGCTCCATAGCCTGGGGGGAAGGGGGGTCATGGCAGGTGCCTTTGCAGGACCCATCCCACCACCCTTTCCACTTCTGTATCTAGGAATACACGGAGGAAGTGAGCAAGCAGGCAAAAATCCAGACACTCATAGCATTATGAAAGTTTAGGACTCATAGCTGACCTGCTAAATTCTTAGAAGGAATGATGTCTGGTATAAGACCTACAGGGGATCTTGTGGGGGCACAATGGGTGGCTGGCAGAGGCTCTGCTGTGAGAAGCAAGTATGTGTGGATCAAGAGAAAGGAAGAAGATGCTTCCTTCCTCTCCTGCTGTCCGCACCCAGATTCAGAAACACGGGGCCAAAAAATAGTACAGCCATTTCAGACCAGGGGATATGTTTTTTAAACAGACCAAATTACTTTATTTGTATCCTGACCCCTCCCTCCACCTACTTGCAAATCATCAGCACAGAGTGTAATGGCACAGGCTCTCAGGACAGACGGCTTAGGTTTTAAATCCTAGTCTCACTGTATAGAGCTGTGTGACCTTGGACAGATTGGTAACCTCTCTGTGCTTCTTTTTCCTTCCCTGGGTTGGGGAGGGGATGATATGCACAGGGAAAGAAAAGTGAATTGCACAAATCTCCATGAGTGAATTAGTACATTTAACACTCTTAGCACAGTGCCCAGCCTGTCGGAACACTCAGTAATTTGCTATGACAAATTGATATACATTCAAGACAGGAAGTCACAGTCACGAAGGGGCAGGAATCAGAGTAGGAGTGACGTGAGAGGATGGTGGCAGCAATTTTAGCATCATCGTGTAAAGTACACACACCACGTGTTACAGATGCAAAGTTGGGTTTATGGGGAAAACTTAAGAGCAGAGAGGAGGTAGAGCTCACAGGGTCCTGTGAACAGTCACTGTCCTCACCTTAGGCCAGCTATGGCTGGACCACACGGCCAAAGTTTCAGGAGGAAAAAACACGTCCCCATTAAGCCCCCAATTTTTAGGGTCACAGGACAGCTAAGGTAAGTGGTGATGTAACAAGGGAAGCTCCTGCTCAGGAGAGAGAGGGCAGCCCTAAAAGTCAGAGGCTGGGACCAGGCAGTCTGCACTGACCTGACTCAGACCTGCGGAGCCTGCTCTCTGCTGTACTGCTGGAAGGGAGGAGGAAGTGAGCCCTCAGCAGCTGCACAGACCTCCTCAGTCCGCTCCCGGGCCCTTGGAGGCTATTAACTACGAGTTCCTCTGTAGGCTGGCTGACACCGGGATTAACGGTTTCCTTAACATTCCATCGCATCTGGGAGGGAGGTGTCAATAACGTCTCCTCGGTTATGTTGGATAGAGGGTGGAGGACGTGGCCAACATCACGAGCAGCTGGGCAGTGCATATCCATAATTGGGAAAGGGGGAATTATACATATATCCCTCTCCAGCCCTTCCCCCACTTCCCCAGAGGCAGACACACTCACATTTTCCCAACTGAGGTCTCCCTCTCCCTCTGGGGGCATTAGCCAGATGGTCTTTCCTTTATCCAGGGTGCTGACACAGGTGCCACTATCTGTGATCATAAGTGATCCTGGGGGAAGAGGATAGGACTAGAGAACAAGCCAAGGCAAAGTCGAGATCCAAGTTCAAGCTTATTCAGGAATCTCAAACCTGAGCCACAAGAACCATGGCAGAACGTAACAGGAATTTCCAGCCAGCCACTGACACCAACACACACACAAGGGGGAGGGAAGGAAATGGTTGCTCTTTAAATGAGCCCAGCTCAAAAGGAGGGGGGCATGCTGCTGCTCCATGCCATCTCCTTGTTCCCCATTCCAATCCTGGGTGCCAGGGAGCTCGGACAAAAGGTTGTGTACGGTTTGTTAGTGGCCGAAGCCAGGCCCATCCACAGGCCCTATATTAGTGATTACTGGAGACACAAATTACTGAATCTGTTTCAGAGAGCGGTACAAAAACGCTGTTGACCAACAAGAATGGAAGAAAGTGAGTGGGTTTCAAAGACCTGCCTCCCCAGGAACGGCTTTGGGGTCAGACTGTTTCCCAGTCTTTCAAATGCACAGGAACAGATAATTCTCACGCTATAAAAATGGTTTCAAAGCACAGAAAGAGATGGAATACAATCCAATTTATTTTATCAATCTAGCAGAGCATTAATAACAAACCTTAAAAAGGACATAGCCCCCCAAAAGAATAAATTAATTTCAATAATAGAATTCAGAGATCCTAATTAAATTCTAATCAAATCCTAGCACACTGAATTCAGCAGTTCATCAAAAGACATTGACAGCTTTGGTGAGACAGTAGATTGCACAGACTCCTGCCATTTGCCACAACAAGGTGCGTGTGTCTCTGGTGGGCCCACTGTCACCTGCAAGGGTGGCTGGAGCCTCATCTTCCAGGGAGCCCACCAGGCAAGGAGCCTCCCACAGAGGACGAACCTGAGGCTGCAGGAGACTCGTTAGGGTTAAGATTGCCATGTGGCTATTGTGAGTAGTGCTGAGATAAATGCAGGAGTGCAGCTACCTGGGATTTTATACTGATTTTAATTCCTTAGGATAAGCTGGATCATATGATAATTCTATTTTTAGTTTTCTGAGGGGCCACTGCACTGTTTTCCACAGGGACTATACCAGCGTACATCGCCGCCAACGACGCACAGTGTACAAGGATTCCTTTTTCTCCACATCCTTGGCAACATTTGTCTTTTGTCTTTAGATAAAGAATCAACCTGGGTCCACCAATGGATTGGACTTTTAAAAAATGTGATATACCCTAGGGAATATCATTCAGCCTTAAAAAAGAAAACATATTTTGTCACTTGCGGCAACAAGGATGAACCCAGAGGACATTGTGGAATGTGAAATAATCCAGGCACAGAAAGACAAGTACCACATGGTCTCACTCACGTGTGGAATCTTAAAATGCCACACTCACAGAAATAGAAAGGAGAATGACGGCTACCAGCAGCTGGAGGGGCGGGCTGATGAATTGGGAGATGTTGGTTCCAGGGAACAGAGTTTCATTTGGAAAGGAGGGGCTTTAGAGAGCGACTGCACAGCAGGGCACCCCTAGTTAATAATAGCGAGATGTAGATTTATTTCAAAATTGCCCCAAAGAGCTGAGTTTTAAGTGTTCCACTACATTGATGGGACGGGTATGTTAACTAGCATGGTTTAACCATTACACAATGCATCCAAACGTGACACTGTACTCCATAAATAGACCCACTGTTATTTGTCAATTAAAAAACAACAAGTTCTTTTTTAAAGGTCATGCAGAACCAGAATTTCATCTCCTACCCTGGGGACAGTGCCTCCAGGAGCACCACTGCCTTCCCCAGCTGACTCCTTCATACCAAGTGCCTTAGGGACCCTGGACCTCCACAGGCCTGCCCCATGGGACACCAGCACCTGGGAGCAAAGGAATATGGCCCCTCTCTCCCTGCCATGGCCCTCGTGTCCTGGAGTGGCCACCTTCCAGGGAAGCGGGGGCCAGCAGGACCTAAGACCAGAGGTCTGTGCAGAGGAAAGTGAGGAGATAAGGTTTTGCAATTGAAGCCATACACTGGGCTGGATTTTTTTTTTTATTAAATCATAGCTGTGTACATTAATGCAATCATGGGGTACAATGTGCTGGTTTTATATATAATTTGAAATATTTTCATCAAACTGGTCAACATAGCCTTCGCAGCATTTTCTTAGTTATTGTGTTAAGACATTTATATTCTATACCTAGTAGGGTATACCATGTACCCTTGTAAGATGCACCATAGGTGTGGTCCCACCAATTACCCTCCCTCCACCCATCCTCCCCCTTCCCCTCCCCTTCCCTCCCTCTCCCCTTTCCCCTTCTTCTTGGGCTATAATCAGGTTATAGCTTTCATATGAAAGCTATTAATTGGTTTCATAGTAGGGCTGAGTACATTGGATACTTTTTCTTCCATTCTTGAGATGATACTTTGCTAAGAAGAATATGTTCCAGCTCCATCCATGTAAACATGAAGGAGGTAAAGTCTCCATCTATTTTTAAGGCTGCATAATATTCCATGGTGTACATCTACCACAATTTATTAATCCATTCATGGGTCTATGGACACTTGAGCTCCTTACATGTTTATTGCAGCCTAATTCATAACTTAGCAATTATGAATTGGGCTGCAATAAACATCTGGTACAAATATCTTTGTTCTAAGGGCTGGCTGAATTTTAATAACTCAGGGGACCTTGAGTGTTATAGGACCCACCAGGATGCAATTACAGGCTTGGCCACATGGCCCAGAGGAGCGTCCAATGAATTGGGTGTATATTTCTTCTTTGAACTTTCTGTGTTTTCCTCATTTTTTCCAAGCATGTATTATTTTTATAAATAGAAGAAATAACAAGATTAAAACTGACACACTGGGCTGTATGGAAAAGTTTCCTGTTTAAGGAATGTTTGAAGGTGGCTGTGCTATTTCACCTAGAGATTTAGAAGGGACTTACCATGTATCGACAGGGGTGTCCTCTGTAACCATCAAATCTACAAAAGCATAAGCTATAAACAATAACACTTAGAAGAAAGGACAGGCTTTTTCTGTGATCACGAAGACTGATTTCCAGCCTCAGGAAAACAGATTTCTGTTCCCTGTGAGCACAACCCTTCTACCCTCACAGGAGAAAGAAGATCAGCCATCTGCCCTGGCCACATAGCCACATTCTGAAGTGTGGGCTTCCGTGGCCCACCCAGCTCTTCCTTTCTATGATTCCATGCCTTCCAGGACTGGCCTAGAGCTTGCCATTTCTTTCTTTTTTTTTTTTTTTTTTTTTTTTTTGAGACAGAGCCTCAAGCTGTCCCCCTGGGTAGAGTTTTGTGGCACCACAGCTCACAGCAACCTCCAATTCCTGGGCTCAAGCGAGTCTCCTGCCTCAGCCTCCCAAGTAGCTGGGACCATAGGCATCTGCCACAATGCCCGGCTATTTTTTTGGTTGCAGCTGTCATTGTTGTTTGGCTGGCCCGGGCTGGATTCGAACCCGCCACTTTAGGTGTTTGTGGCTGGCGCCTTAGCCACTTGAGCCACAGGCATTGAGCCATAGAGCTTGCCATTTCATGCTAAGTCCAGCTAAGGACAGATGGACCATAGTTGGTGTCATCCACAAATAGTGTGAATCTGAGATCATCTCAAACTCAAGTAATACACACATCTACATACTCAGGATGGCTCACTGCAGACGTGTTACCCTAAAAGGTTCTTCAGGGTAGCAGGGGCAGACAGAGGATAGTGGAAGACAATGGAACCCAGACTCTGGAGAGCAAACTTTCCCTTCTTTCCAGGGAATGGCAGTGAAGCCAGCTCAAGCACCTGGGATTGGAGGCAAGCCCAAGTACCTGGGGGTATTTGTGACACTGCTCTCTGAAGTCAAATTAAGGTCATTGTGCCCCTTAAAGCAGCCCCCTGGCAGAGTTAGAAGCCCAAAGATTCTTCTTTCCTTAGCACTCAGAGGATAAGAGCCCTAAGCCAAGCTTCAGTGCCCTCAACAAACGGCCCTTGAGCAACGCCTCACCACCATCTTCCAAAATAAAGGCCAGGGACATGGTGGCAGTGAGTGTGACCTCACTCCCAAGCCCTGTTTCCTCAAGCTTCTATTCAGCTTTTTAACTTCACCAAGGATGTCTTCCACTAGAAGCCACTTTGACCCAGGGGACACTTGATTTCCAACGACTCAGAAAGAATGGCATCATTTCCCTCCCCCTGTTCTTTGCAATAAGATGGAGAGTTTGTTTGGCTAGTGATAGAGCCCGACCCTGCTTGAGCCCTTCAGTACACCAGCTGGTGTGAATTCTAGGTGTTTTCAGCAGTATGGACTTCCCTCAAGTAAGGAAATTAATTAGGGACACTGTCAGCAGGCATCCAGCCACCAGCTTCCCCGACGTAGAGCCTCCAGACAGATCACTACCCTTTAACTCAGTGGTTAGGATAATGTGTGGGCTCCTTGAGAGAATGCGAAGCCCCAGCCCACCCCAGCCCTGCCAGCCACCTGCATTCCCCATCCTCCAACACCCTACTCGGTGCCTCATCCTTCCAGAATCCCCCCAGTTTTCCTGAACTTGGCCCCATCTTGCCACTTGCTTCCAGGCCTCTCCTGATGGCCTGGGCATGCCTCTCTCACAGCATGTGAGATACTATTGCCATTGCCTGCCTGCCACCAGCACACCTGGAGGTGACACTTCCATCTTTTCTACTTGCCCTTCCCAGCCCCATGCCTGGCACCAGCAGGTGCTTCAGCCAGTGCTGGCTAAATAATTGAATAAAGGAAATAATGGAACCACCCATGATAGATGTGTCCCCTTTTCTTACTACATGAAATGGACAGCATTTCAAAGCCAGAAACCCCCATCTCTCTATCCTTTCTGTAACTCTCTAGGGCATAGTCTATGCCCCATACATCAATCAAGGTGGACACAATCATTGTGCACTTGGGTTAATTGCAAACCCAGTCATTTCCAGTACAAAGCTGGCATTTTACATAAAGTCAGAACAGCTGCTGGTTTTGAAAGTGTGCGTGATGTGGTTTCCTGGTGGGCAAAGGAACTTCAGAGAAATATTTATTGTGCTCACGGATGACACTCTCACTATTGTCCATGTTCCTTTTTATGGAGCCATAAAGATTACTTTTTATGGTCAGGCTGGCTGACATCTCCATCCACTCCTCTAATGCACACGCTCACCGGAGGATCTGCGTGCCAATGAGTAACGTTCAGCCACATTCAACAAAGGTTTATTGAGGCCTGTTCTGAGTAGGGCACTGAGTAATGGGATTTGTCTCCAAAGCTTTCAAATCTGCTAAAAATATTCTCGATTTCACAAACAGTTGGGACAAAATAATATTTTGCTCAAGTCTCCCCTCTGGGAGTAAAAATGCACCTAGAATTGCCCAGGGAAATAAAACCTCCCTTCATGGACTGTCCAGGCCCCTGAAAGGTTTCCCCTCCAGCTGGCTTGGAGAGCTCGCTCATTAAATTCAGTGCACAAGCTCCGTCTCTAAGCAGCGGAGCTTTGGGGCATGCTGTGCAATCCATCAACCCTAGGAACTTGCCCAAGAAGTGTCCCGGAGATGAGAGGAAGCAGAGGTGACCACTGCAAATATCAAAATCCTACAAGTCTTCAAAGTAACCATAACAAAGCCCTCGAGCCCCAGTTTCTTCATCTGAAAATGGTGAAAACATGGCCCTAATCCCCAGAAATGTGATACGCATTAAAGATTACCTACATAAGCTACCTACCATAGCGCAAGGCGCCTAGTAGGTGTCCAAAAGATGCTTGTCTCTTTACATTTCTTTTGGCTAAATAAGACATCCAGCCTACCAGGTGGATGGGGCAGAAGAGAGAGAAGACAGGCAGGGAGTGTGTTAGGAGACGCAACCAGTGCCCCAGTGACAGGCCAGGCGTGAGAGGGTATGGAGGGCAGGGTTGGTGATGGTGCCAAGGCTCCTAGCTCAGTGTCCATGTGTTGGCGACACTCTGCACCTCAGCCAGACTTGTTTGAGAGCCCTTTGCTGAGACTTCTATCCTACGGCAACCAGCCCTTCTGCCCTCACCAAACTGTGCTCCCCTACCATGTCCTCCCCGGGGACCTGGCCCTGTGGTAAGAGAGTGAAGCAATCCCTCAGGAGATTTTAGGAGGAGACTTCAGTGTGTTGTGTGTCCCGTCATCCCATCATCACGGATTTTGACTCCTTTCCATTAAGTATGAATGATGTACCCAGGTGCCTGGAGCAAGTAGGCAGAAGAGGGGGCTGCAGAAATCACAAATGAGCCACTTATACCCATTAACACCCCATTAGGATACGAATCCAATCCAGGTGGTGCCCGCAGAGAGACTCTAATCAAGGCAGACTTTCAGAGGCATAGATGAGATGGAGGGGACAAACAAGGGAGCCGAGGTGCCCAGAGATGGACACGGGGAGGGGGCATCACCACCCCCAGGAGAAGAGGGAAATGAAGCTTCTGAAGAGAGCAGGTAGGAAGTAACACTGCCTATACCAGCCAGAGAGGGGAGTGGACAGGGCAGCAGGACTGCCCAGTCTCCCCCTTCCTCCCTGTGACCTTCCATGTGTGGCCTGTTAGGGGCTGAGTTACGTCCCCTCAAAATCCATTAAGTTGAAGTCCACACCCCCAGCACCTCCTACTGTGACTATATTTGGAGACAGAGCCTATAAAGAGTCATTCAGTTAAAATGAAATCATTAGGGCTGGTCTAAATCCAGTTGTGACTGAGGCCCTAAAACCCAAGGAGATGAGGACACAACCACACACAGAGGGAAGACGGCGTGAGCACACAGGGAGAAGACGGCCACCTGCCAACCAAGGAGAGGGGCCTCAGGAGAAACCCACCCTGCTGCTGTCCCGACTGTGAACTTCCCGCCTCCAGATCCATGAGGAAAGAGATCCCTGGGACCTTGTTACAGCAGATCCAGTAGACAACACAGCAACCCACCTAGAATCCAGCACACGAAACAACCTGGCCAGAGGGCGCAACATGGACGAGGGTTTGGACAGGAGGCAAACGAAAAATAAACAGCACACATTAAATAAACAGCCCATAATGGGATTCTGAGTGGGGAGCTGAGAGCAGTGCAGGCTCTGCTCAGAAGCCAGCACAGATGGACAGTTGAAGCCACATCAGAGTGAAATCCTGACTAGGGTATGCCTCATAAACCAGTCAGTACCCTCAGCGAGAGGGGAGACCAAGGGCCCTGACGGCTTCGTGGGAGAGAATCCTGGGATCACAGTGAGTCACCAGCACTCAGCGAATCAACACGCAGGCTTGGATTGAATGTGATACCAATTGAACACATTTGGTGGCCCTTTAATGTGGTGCTACTGAAGCCATGCAAAACACAAGCGCCACGGTGTGAGCCGCACACTGTCAGTTCCCTCCTCGGACCAGCCGGGTCTGTCCCTGAAGAGAACTCAGCAGGCCTGGAGCTGCTGGCGCTGTTTAGTAACTTCCAGGCTGTGAATTGCGTTTCACGAATCGTATCTTATTTCACAATCTTCTTTGTGATTTCTGAGCAAGTACTGAGTTTGAGTTGCAGAGAAAGAAATAAAGCTCCAGAGAAGGCCTTGTCCACGCCAGGAAAAAAAATCTTGATTTTGTTCTACAGCATCAGATCCCAAAATAATGAACCTGTGCGTCCACTGAGGAGTGTATTAAGAGCACTGATTTCTGGGCCCCAGGACAGGAATTCTGATTCAGGGGGGTTGCTGTCAGGCCTGATAATGTAAATTTTAAATCAAAGCCCAACAATGCAGGCAGTCTCTTTGATTTCACTCCTGCAAGGAAGGAAGCATCGTGGACAGGACCAAGGCCCTGAGCCACCTGACATGCTAGTGTATGCCACAGCATGGACATAATCATCAACTACTGTAGCAATTTGTCTGCCACAAATAAATACACATTTATGCCTCTGTTGATTAACATATAGCTAAGAGGTTTCCACTCCAAATGGTGTGCAAATGCATACCTACATTAGAGTGACTATTTTTGTGTGAGCCCCAAATCTACTGGGCTCACCATAACATGGACATTATCATCCTGATTAGATGGGATGACGATCTCCACAATCATTTGATCATGGACAAGCTCAAGAATGATGGAACTTTCATTGCCATAGGCATGAGACTAACGCCAGGGCAGAAGCCAGTTCTGCTCACCGGCTTCTAAACCTTCAGTTTTTAGCTCCCCACTGCCTAAGAAATAAAGTCCAAATTTGCAAGCACTTCACGCACCCAAGCCTCTTCCCTCCAAAACCCTTTATGTCCCAGACAAAAGGAACTCCCCTCTCTAACTAGAGTGTGCCTTGTAACCTCAGTAACTTGGTACCACTGTTCCCTAAAGCCCAGGAGGCCTTCCCAGTCCCCACCCCTTTCAGCCAGCCCCAACCTCAATGTCATGCTTGTGACAAATCTTCAACTACAAGGTAGGTTCCCATGGTGGGCTCCCAGGACCGCATTTATATCTCTCTATCATTATCTTTATCGCACCACACGCAGCTGTCTGTTAACACATCAACTCCCCCTCTGTGCCGTGGGCTTTGAGGCCAGGATTGTAATCTACCTGGCCCAGCGCCTAGCAGTAAGTACATATTATATGGAAGGGCAGTGGAGTGGATGGACAGATGTGTGAATAGATGGATCTTTTCTCACAAACACTTCCAATCTTTTTAGAAGATATAAATAAAGAAAACAAGACAATCATGATGACAACAATAAACCAGCAAATATCCTCTGTGCATTGGGGGGGTGGAGAATGGGGTCCCAATCCCCTTCCTCTCTCACTTTTGAAAGAGGAAGTACATGAAAGTACAGTTCTTGTCAGATTCCCTGCAACTAGCAGAGGTCGCCTATAGGAGTCGCTCTCCAACATTTGTCCCCAGTAGCACAGGGACACTGACTCTCGTAAACAACCACTCACCAATCCTCCCTGCCTCTAGGAAGGTTCCTCAGGTCCAAGCAGTCCCTGCCTCCCTCCTGGGCCTTCTCGTTCTTGGATGGTCACTTCTGCAGGCCTGTCATGATAACAGTAACAGGAAAACACTTAGATGGTGTCCTCCATGTCCCCACTCATTGTGGAAGGTGAATCATACTGCCCACTTGACTAGACCCAGGTCTGACTTATGAGATGCAGAGTTCCCATCACTTTTGTCCAGTGAATTTTTTGAGGCTTTTGGGACAAGTAAACGCTTTCTTCAAAGGGAACCTACTATGACTCTAGTCGAAGCTAAGGTGAGTAGCCCAGATTCCCCCCTGCACAGTGGACACGCCTACCCTGGGACATCTCCCCCAGGCTATGTGGAATATGGTCTAAAATCCACTACCCTCATCCCACCTCTGGGCTTGGTTCCTGACCTTGCCTCTGACCTGGAAATGCTCAGGTAACCTCCCTGCTGTCCCAGACCCCTTCTGAAACCAGTGTCCTACATTGAACCCAAATAACCTAGCCTAGGGTATAGAGGCCCTTCTTCTAGCAGACCACTCACTCCCTGACACTAGGGCCTCATGGTGAGTGAGGGATTGCCCAGAACTGCAATGCAACCTGAAGCCACCTGCTGCCAAGCCCTTCCCCACCTCACTGCAAGACTCTCATTGTTTTGCTTTTACTGATACAATTCATCCAGAATCTGAATATTCTTTGGGAGAACACCCCTCTCTCAATCTAGTCCTGCTGCATGTCATGTGGTTGGAGCTGACCCCATATCACCCCATCTCTTCGGGTGTCTACCTGTCTGCCTAACCCAAGGCAGATTCATCAGAGCATTCATCTCTGTGACCACAGTGATTGGTTCAGCAATGGACAAGCAAAGTGGTCCAGCGCACACAAATGAGATTCACGTCTGGGGCTTTTGCCAGAATTTTCTTTCAACTGATGTTGCCAAGCTATACGAAGGAAGCCACAGCTGCCCATTACCACTGTGCCTTTACATAGGAAAAGCCTGTCTACAAATGAAGCCACACAGAGGAAAGAGAAAAATGATGGAGTGAGATGTGGCCTGGTGCATCTGGCATCCTTGGGTTTCTCAGTAATATGAGACAATGGCATTATTTTGCTTTAACCAGTTTGAGCAGGGCTTGCATATAATCCTTCCAGCAGCTGAAGCATCCCTGGCTTGGATTTGCCACTTAGAATATAAGCTGAACAACCGCCCCTCCTAGCCCAGGCAGCTTTGGCAACGCGATGTTCCCAGCACCCTGTCTCCCGCACCTGTGTCTGTTGAGACATCCGTGACTTTCTTTGTCCTTTAATCCTCCAGGGGCTATTGTCACAGGTAACTGGGGCCTGCCTCTCCCCACACTTCTCCTGCAGTCAGCAACGTCACCTTTTCTGGTATAACTTGCCTTGGATGACAACTGCTCAAAAGCAAATATCAATCTTCTTTCAGCATGTTTCTTTTCAGCACCTAATGCACAGGCCCGCCTGTGAGCTACACCTCTCATTAGAGAGTGAAAGCATCTGCGTCTGGGGACATTTAAACTGGTGAGAAAAGCGACTGATTGTTGATGTGCTGCCGGCTCTTTGGTTTGCGATATCCACAGCCCATCAATGCCTCTTTCTTCGAGTTTGACAACTTGCCTCCTGCCCTCCTTCAGACAGAGCAAGTACAGTCCTGGCCATGGGAAAGAGAGCTCAACTATGTGATATGTGGAGCGGATTTTCACCGAAGCCCACTTTTCTCTCCTAATACATTTCTTTGTTTCAAATGATCTGTGTTCCAATGGCCCAAAATGTAGTCACCATGATCTCCTTGCTTAGGTGTTGAATCCATTCACCTCACAAATACTCACCAGGATACCAAGTATGCTGAATTCAAACCCCGTTGCATACACAGATGTCAGACCAACATTCCAGGCAGGTCCAGGGGGTGCACTCAGAGTGCAACAGAGTTTCTCACCTCTTTACAAGGGGCTTGGTGCCTTCTCAGTGCCCCCAGGGCACGGGATGGGAGGAATTTTATATGCATGCTCTATCGACTAACCAGGCCCAGTGTCCATTTATCTAGACCCTCCTCGGATAATCTCAGCCATTTGGGAATTCATTTCTACTCAAACCCTGCTTCCCAGGTCTGGATATATTAATATGTCTGACATGACAGTGTCTTTAGCCCCTCACTGAAGCTCCCTACCTTCAGGGCATTCTCAAGTCCTGCAGACAACTCAAAGTCAGTATGTCCTCATGATCCCATTACATCTCCTATCTCAGCCCACTGGCCCACCCATGTGCTCTCTCAACTCCTCCTGTAACTGGCTACCACAAAAGCCTGTGGGCACTACACACTCTCCATCCATGCAGCAATTTTGGCAGGGCAAGCACCACAATCCTGACTGATCTCCCATTTCCCCTCCAGTTTATCTTGCCATCTGCAGCCAGAGTGACCTTCTCTGAAATGCAAATTCAACCCAGCACTGACTTTCTAGGGCAAACTCTGCTTCCAAATACCCTATTGCAGCCAGACAGGTCTGCCTACCTAAAACCTTTCTGCTATCTCCAGGCTCTCCCTCAGTCTACCTGCTCCCCAGAAGGACCGCCTCCCCTGACCCCTTTCCCTACCCTCAGTGTTGACCATCCCATCCCCTGTAACTTGAACATTCCTCTAACGTGGCACTCATCCCATGCCCACAGTTCATCTGGTTCTGGTTCAATCTTGCTTGCCAGAAGTGCAAGCACAACATTTTACCCCCAGCTGAATCCTCAGCATCTAATCAGCATTCAGAAAATCCCTTCCAACTGAAAATCACAAGAAGAGTTTCCGCCTCATCAATAATGTTCCCCTTATTCCCAGGATGACCCTCCAACTGACCTCAGAATGCAGCCGCTCTTGGCACACAGACCCCTGTGGACAAGAACCCATGGGGTGGTTCAAATTCCCGGATCAAAGGAAGATATCCCAAAAGTCTGTTGCAGGGAATTTCCCTTTGAGGAGGAAAAGAAAGTGGTACATCCTCCCTCTCTCCTCACCCTCCCCAGCAAGCTCAGGGTAACCCCAGAAGGCTCTCTCTGCCCCCAGTGCATTATCTCTGGTCACCTAGGAACCCTGCTTGGTATTTACGAGGGTAGGGCCTCCTGCTATCACAGGCCATTTAAACTCCAATGACTGGCATTCTGCTTTAGAGAAGAATGGGCCTTTCTCCTTCTATTTCATTAGCCAGGAACATTTTATGGTTTAAGGCTCACTCTTCTTCTCATATGCAGAAATGGCAGTGGCTCCTCGCTGGGAAGGCCTTTTTCATTTCCAGAGGGTCATTTCACCTGGAAGTAATCTCCAGAACAGCCATCTTTGAGATCCTCAGCTTGATTTCTGGTAAAAACAGCAGGAGGTGGCCTTCAAACCCACAGACCCCAGCTCAGAAGACAGCCCAGCATCCAGATAAAAATGAGAGAAGGGGTGGAGAAGAATCAGCCCTTCTCAAGAGATTCCAAACTACCATGTGATATTTCATCATAAGATGTCATAATACCCGTACCTTGTGTTCTGTATTGATATTTTCAAATGAGTGCATTCATCACAAACATCACTCCACAGCCAGCAGCCTTGATTGGCAGGTCCGGAATCCTATGGCCAGAAGCAGGCCCAGAGTCAAGCGGTCAGGCAAAACCACAGGGAGGCCAAGGTGGGAATAGAACCAGGAATTCCATCAACCAATACTTAACTGCTGTGTGCTCGGCAGCCTCGGTGGTAGACAGGACCTAAGAGTCCCTGCCCAAAGAGCTCTTGCACTGTCGTGAGGTAGCACACAGTGGAAAAGTCTATGAAGGACCATGAAGCCAAGAGGAGTCTAGGGTCCATGCTAGGGACAAGCAGAAGTCACAATGGCTTTTAAGTTAGAAAGTCACACTCTCTGAATTATATTTTGAATGGGCCATCTGGCAATTAAGGAAAGAATGGATTATTGCAGGGTGAACAGAAGGAAGGGAAACCAATTAAGGACTATTGTAGTAAGTAGACCCAGCACAGAGGGAGAACATTAAACTAGGGTGGATTCCAGGCATACCTTGGGGTCACCATTGAATGAAAAGTGGGAGAGGAAAGAAAGAAAAGCATCCAAGGTGTCTTCTCAGCTCCTCACTTAAGGAGCTAGTGGTGCTACTTATGAGAGGGAAAGAGCTAAGGGTAGGGAAGAAGCATTTTCCGGGAACAAACAATTAGCATTGTGTGCTGGACAATGTAAGTTTGAGACAACCACGTAGTAGTGTCCTGAAAGTGATTGGATACCCAAGTCTGAGGCTCAGGTGTGGGTGGAGGCATCTGAGCTGGAACCAGAAAGAACCTCAGAGACAGCAAATCAGTATGAGGGTAGCTTGTGTCCTGGGAGAGCAGGCAAGCAATGGGATGGCACCAGAGTTTCTGCTTAGGAGACAGACTTGTTTGAGAGTAAAAATAAAGAAGAGTTTTGAAGAGAAGGGATCACACTCTGCAACAAATTCCAGGCTTTCTGTACCCTAGGAGATGGGAAATCCACCTGTCAACACAACCTGCTCCCTCTGTGGTTCCTGCCAACACTCCATTGAGGCCTCGGACAAGCCATGACCCCCTGTGTGAGCCTCCAAGTCCTGTGAAAGGGGAGTGTCAGACTTGATGGTGCAACTGTGATCCCAGGTCATCGCTGCACTTGCACCCGAGGCCAGTGCAGGACCCGAGGCCCAGCCTGGGGGGATGTTCAGGAGTATTGAGAACATCCTCACATCAGGAAACTCTTCCATCAAGTTGGAGAAGCCAGCCCTGAGTGAGGAATGCCGGGAACGTTGCACAAATGTTGGAAGTCGCAGAAGGAACCTCTTCTAAGCACACAATCCCCTTCCCTGTCTCTGCCTCAGAGAGGCCTGGGCCTGGGTTGCTCTGAAGACAAACTCTTCTCTCTTTGGGAAGAAAGGAAAGTGTCTCTGTGATGCTGGCGGGCTGAGAGCCACTCACCATGGCACATGCACTATGGTCTGTATTGGCGGCTAGGCCTCCATGGTGTTTACAAGAGGGCAATGTTTAAGAAAATGACCTTCTAGGTCCTGATTTCTTAGGCTCAGAGCCTGTAAGATTCCAAGTGCTCACCAGTCACCCAATCCAAAGGTCTGGTTCCCAGAGAGGGTTCAGGGGAAAAGGAGAAGGGGCAAAGAGGGAGGGAAGAAGGGAGAGGATGCTGATGCTGAAACTAACTGTAAATAACTATTGGTATTAACACACAGAGACAGAGTCTAGAAGTAAAATCAGCTGAAGTGCCTCAGTGGAGGGAGTAGAAACATCAACCTGTGCTGAGATCAGCCATGAGAAGGAATGAAGGACTAATCCCTGCTACAGCGTGGATGAGCCTTGGAAACCACATGCTAGGGAGACATGCCACACACAAAAGGCCACACATTGTAGGATCCCATCTGGATGATACAGTAAAGCCTCTGTAAGCTGACCACCCAAGGGACTATAACAAACTGGTCAGTATATGGAGGTGGTCAACATAAGGAACTAGGCCTACTGTACTGTTACCTAAATGTAGTGCATGTCCAGTCTACGAAAATTGGTCAGCTTCAGGAGATGGTCAATGTGGGGAGTGGTCAACTATGGAGGACCTCGGTAAATGAAATATCTAGAATAGATAAATCCATAGCAAGAGATTCGTGTTTCTCCAGGGCTTCAGGGAAAAGGGAACTGCGGGGTGAGGACTAAAGTCTCCCGGATTTCTTTGGGGGGAAATGGAAATATTTTAAGACTGGTGGTAGTGAAGGTGGCACAACTCTGGGAATATGCTAAAAATCATTGAGAGGTACGCTTTAAACAGGTGCCTTGCTCTGTAGGTGAATTACATCTCAGTAAAGCTGTTGCTAGTTGTGAGTGTGTACGTGTAAGTGCATGACGCTCCTGCTCTTTCTGTGTGCATTAGGGGTGGTTGTAGATGCTGCTTCGTTCTAAATGCTGACCGGTGAAATGCCAGCTGTTAATTCAATCATGGAAGGCAGAGCCACTCCTCAATCACAGGAGAGCAGAGACTAATGAAGAAACGTCGCTCTCACAAACCACTCGCCCAACTCATTCTATTCCTAGATTTGTCTGGGAGTTGGAAGGAACGTCATAGTTGGTTGTTTGGGAGATATGAAAAATGAAGTGCATGTTTTATAATAAATGTCACTTCTGTCAATTCTGGCAGTTGCAGTATGTGCAAAAACAGAACTCTCCTTGGAGGGTGTGAAAGTGGGAGCTATGTTTGGAGCTGCCGTGGGGCAGAGCCAGAGAGACAGAGCACGCCTTGATAAAGCAGATGCTGAAAGCCATGGGAGTAGGGCTGAGCATGGCTCAACAACACAAGTAGTTTAGTTCCCATCACTCTTGCAGACCACAATAAAACAGGCTTGCTGGCTATTAAAACTGAGCTCTGCTTCCACTTTCTGCTGTTACATTAACACTTGGTCCTGCCCTTATCCAGTGGTCCTCAAACTTGAGTGTGCATCAGAATGCGGGAGGCTTGTTAGAAGACAGCTCACTAGGCCCCTCCCAGGGTGCCCGATTCAATAGGTCTGGGGTGGGGCCAAGAAAGTACACATCTAACACGGTCTAGGTGATGCTGATGCTGAAGCTGATGCTAAGCGGGATGTCAGTGCTGAAGCAGCCAATCTGTGGACCATACTGTGAGTAGCAACAGTGATGGGAACCTTCCAAATGCACTCCAGCGCTGGATGCTACCACACTGAGAATTCTTCAAGAAGCATTTCTGCAGATGGCTCTTGAGAGGTTCCAGGGCAGAATGGGTTAAGGAAGGAGAGGTTGGCCTGCCCCAGGGCAGTTTAGATTAGATTCCAGACTTCTTGCTTATTGATTGCAATCAGTCAGGTTACCTTTGTAACAAATTACTTTAAATTATTGAAATGGTAATAAGCTCAGCTGGGTAAGTAATGCTCAGATGGTGCAGGTCCATATTCATTAAAAGGTTGCCCCTCTGTACATCTCCCACTGGGTCTGCTTCAAAATGACGTGTTCCCACCAACCTGCAATTTCTCAGTGTTTGCAAACTCTCCAGCTGAGAAGACTGAAATCCCTCACACATTTTGTAAAGGTCTCTGAATGGAGTCAACTTCCCACAAGGACCCATGAAGTGGCCACACAAACACGAATCCTGAGTGTCTTCAAACTGCCTAACGGCATGTTTGCCAAGAGTGTTGTACTTCCTGATTGTAATGAAATTCATGATGAGAAACAAGTTACTCTCAATTACAGGTTGCATTAGCAGCAAATTAATGAATTTAAACTCAAAAAGCCTTTGTTTTCAAAATATAAATTTTTTTTCAAATTGAGCTTTTTTTCGGATTGTTATTTTGGCCCCAGTGAAGGGAGCTTTAGCAAATACGGTGTTTTCTTGAGGGAACTTTCCCCGAAATGAGATAGGGCAGAGACTAGCCATGGGAGGGCTGATGGGGATTAAGATAGGCTCTTTGGAAAGCATCCTGAGATAGAACATGCAAATCACCATGGAAACGCAGTCATGTAATTATTGTATAATAGGCTTGCTAATTATCCTAAAAACACAAGAAAGTCTCCTGCCTAAGGGGAGATCAGGGTGGGTATTAGTGAGTAATACAGAAGGAAAATAGAGCCCGGGGCAGCTAGGAATGTTCACCTCTCCCTGCCCTCCTAGGAAGCAGTGAGAGGCAGGGCTTGGCATTTGAGCATCCAGGTATCTGGTTGGAGGCAGGGGAGTGAGGCTCAATACGGGCTAATGTCCAGTTTCCCCAGTCTGAGGATTACCTCTGACTATCTGATGTTTCTAGGACTCATGAAGTTCCCCAGATTCGTGGGTTGTAGGGGAATCCAGCAAGTGAGAGTATATCGTACTGTGAGCTGTAACTTCCCAGAAGTCAGCCTATTTCTGTGGTCTACACCCACCAGGTGCAAGGCTGGACCAGAACCTGAAGGCAGAGGAAGAACGCACCAATCCACCCTGGGGACCAGCACCAGGCCGGCGCTGCCCTGGGACCTCTGACCCACTGTAACTCATTTAATGCACTCTTAAAACCTGCAGGACAAAACATTTGCAGGATACAAATTATGCACCTAACACTGAGCCCTTTAATGTTAATGACCGCAGGCCTAATAGAATAGGAAATAAAGGATACAGCAAGTTCTAGGTAAAACACCAGGTAGATTTATCACATATGAAATGGCCACATTTATTCCAGACCTTTCTATTTCTTAAATACAACACTTCTGATATAATTAAAGTAACTCCTGAAACACCCACAATTGGGTAAATCTTCTGTGTCTATGTTTTTCACTATCTAAGTATTTGGCGGTAAACAAGTAACATTGTGTGTTTTTAATTTTACATAATTGGTACCATATAATATTCATATCCTGCAGCTTATGTTTTCACTCTTAAGTTTTCAATAACTGTGGGCCTTTTCGCATGTAGATCAAGAAGCAAGCTCAGCAAATCTGCTAAATTTACCCCATGAGCACCAGGGTGGTTGTAAGGAATGAAGTCTGTATGATATAGATCCTTAGGATTTGAGACCTGGAAGCTTACAACGTGGTCAAGGTCATGCAGATGTTCTATGTGGGCCTGAAAAGTGTGCACTGTCTGTTTACTGGGTTCTGTGTATGTCTATTACATCAGGCTTGTAAGTGGTACATACTTACTAATTTGTATTTGTTTAGCCAGGTTTCTAAAGAATTGTGTTAAAAATTATAGTAGTAAGGCCAGGAGTGGTGGCTCACATCTATAATCCTAGCACTTTGGGAGGCCGAGGCAGGTGAATTGCTTGAGCTCAGGAGTTCAAGACCAGACGGAGCAACAGTGAGACCCTGTCTTTAATAAATAGCCAGGCATCATGGCAGGCACCTGTAGTTCCACCTACATGGGAGACTGAGGCAAGAGGATCACTTGAGCCCGAGAGTTTGAGGTTGCTGAAGCTATGATGCCATGGCACTGTACCAAAGGCAAATGAGGGAGACTCTGTCTCTTAAAAAAAAAATTATAGCTATAGGGTCAGGCATGGTGGCTCACGCCTGAAATCGTAGCACTCTGGGAGGCTGAGGCAGGAGGATCCCTTGCACTCAGGAGTTTGAGACCAACCTGAGCAAGAGCAAGATCTCATCCCAACGAAAAATAGAATAATTAGCCAGGTGTTGTGGCAGGTGCCTGTAGTTTCAGCTGATGCCTGCCACTGTAGGTAGAGACAGGAAGATCATTTCAACCCTGTAGTTCAAGGTTGCTGTGAGCTAGACTGAGGTCATGACATTCTAGCCTTGGGCAGAGTGAGACTCTGCCTCAAAAAAAAAAAAAATTATAATAATAGGACTTTACCTGTATCAATTATTTTGATCATCACTTCCTTTCAAAAACATATGAGCCTTAATAGAAAAAGAGATATGAATCTCAAAGTTGGGATGTGCCAGACTAAAGGCAGTTGGTATCTGCACCTAAAGAAATGATCTAGCCACAGGCAATTTGAGACAATTTGGCCTGTGTTTAAATCTAGATCAAGGAGGCTCTAAGATGAAGGCTGTCAGCCCCTAAACTAGTGTGCAAAATCTAGCAAGCAAAAATCTGCCCATGCTTCTTTAAAGTCCCCCTGAGACAGTCATACATTGAGCAGCTCATAAATGAATGCTATCTGAGGCCACCACATGTGTGACATTAGCCACCAGCAAATGAACCCCCTCCCTGCTCATTCCTGACCTACTTTCGTCTTCAGCAGATCCTATCAATTCTAGGATCCTACTGGTATCCCTAAATCACATCCTGCTAACCTGCACTTGGCACTTGAACTGACCTGACCTCTTCTGCTGACTTTGAACTGGTCCTTCTGATCTGACTTCTCCCATGGATGTCACTACACACACCAGGCCCTGCAGGCTTCATATCCATCCTGTCCCAACTAGCAGTAATACCCTGGCCATTAGGTGGCCCAGTGAGGGCAGATTCCTAAATTAACAGCCACAACCCAGTCCAAAGTTTCTTCCCAGCCTTTACATCCAATTTTCTGCCTGTGACAACAGGGACAAAAATGGCAGATTCTATATAACACTAATGTAGCTTAGACTTCAGAAACCCTTCATTTAATCCCAGGATAAAACTTTAGATCAGAGGAGGAGGCAGAGGCCTCCCTCTTCCCCACCTTCTTCCACATGTGCAACAGGCTCAGAGCCTTCTCCCACGCCACCTGGGACACTGAGGCCTGGGTCAGCCCTGCTCCACTGTGGCCTTCAAGCAGGAGGGAAGGCCCAGCCCTCAGCTCAGCAATCTGCCTGGGCCCCACCCTGCTCCAGCTGTGTCCACTGGGCTCTTGGGGAAGGGCCAGGCCCAAGCCAGATGATCTGACACGATGGAAAGGGAAATTCTCAGCATTCCTTCTGCAGAAGACATTTGCCAAATGCAATGCAGTGAGGAACAGCAGTCTGGGGTTGTCTCAAGCCGCCAAATCCCTCTTCAACCCTAACAGAGTTCAGTGCAGAAAAAGACTAGGTCATCTCTCATTAAGTTGAGCTTCACGGGGACCAGGCATCCGCTGTGGAGCAGGGGCTGGGAAGGGGCAGACCATGGGGAGGCTGAGGGAGGCTGCAGAACTAAGCCCTGGAATACTCTCTGTACATAGACTTCCAGTTTTGGAAAAATGTCTTCATATTCCCAGAAATGACCCAATGGAACAATCAGATTACATTATTTTCTCCAGTCATCAATGTACAGTGATGGTTCCAGATGGAAAAGGCCAAAATCCTGTTTTTAACTCTGTCTTGACTCTGGACTCACTGATTACCCAAAGTTCCTCATGAAGGTCCCATCCCCAAAGGCTCATGTTCCTCTCTCGTCACCCACAGAGGAGGCTTAGCGGGGAATCATCATTTCTGTCCATGTGAACTTCCCAGGCCAGCATGAGAGGCTCAGCTCCCACCAGGGAATGGACGGGGTGTCCCGAGGCCGGCTGGACCATCTATCCCTGCCCCAGGGGAACAAGCTCAGCACTAAAATTATATCCTGATAGCTAATTAAATGCACTGGTGTATTTTAATTAGCGGCCTTATGTTATCAGGTGCTCTTGGCTAAGCCACATTTTTCTTTAAAACCCCACTCATCAACTCCTCCATGAGGCCCTGTCTGAACACCTCCTACTGCGGGCTTAACCAAGCGCCTGCCAGGCCCCAGAACCTCCTGTTAGAGCCCCTCTGGTTTTGTATAATGGTCTACATCAATTCTCTCTTCTTTGCTAGTCCGGGAGCATCCCTTTCCCGTCCTCCTCTCCTGAGAGTCCCTCTGCCTGTAACACCCCCTTAGAGCCCTCAAAGGCTTCTCACTGCCCATTTGATCATTATGAGCTGCTACTTTCTAAATAAAGAAGCTGTAATTTGAAAAGATTAAGTGTTTGCCCCTGGTCCCAAAGCTAGTAAGTGTCAACACCTAGAGGACACCCAGACCTTTTGCTTTTGAGTCTGGCTCCCCATTCACTGTTTAGTGGCTGCTGGTAACAAGGCTTTAAGCAAATGAAGATGGGCCCAAATGGTGGCTCAGGCTTGTAATTCCAGCACTCTGGGAGGCCGAGGCAGGAAGATTCCTTGAGCTCAGGTGTTTGAAACCAGCCTGAGCAATAGCAACACCACATCTCTGCTAAAAATAGAAAACTTAGCCAGGTGTTGTCGTCCCAGCTACTCAGACAAGAAGATCACTTGACCCCAGTAGTTTGAGGTTGCTGTGAGACAGGCTGACAACATGGCACTCTAGCCTGAGCAACAGAGTCAGAGTCTATCTAAAATAAAACTAAATCAAATTAAATTAAAATACAATACAATGAAATAAAATTTTAAATAAAAAAAGAAAATGAAGATTAAGGGAGGGGGCTGAAATCAAAAACACAGCTCCTCTGCCCTAAAACAGAAGACCAGATGATAAATTACTGGCAGAGGCGCAAAAAATATAACATAGTCACAAGCTACAATGGACCCAGAGGCCAGGCAGGGAAGGCCAGCCTACCTGAAGGCCCAGCCTTTATTCAGAACCAACAGATTGCACCACCAGGGCTACAGGCCGAGAATGACTTTTTTTTTCCTGGTAGTTAGAATCTGGTCTTTAATATAAAATCCTCAATATTTTTAATGATGGCAGGAAACCCACCTATTTTTAAAATGCTGAGGCTGGGCTGGGCATGGTGGCTCACACCTATAATCCCAGCACTGGAAGGCTGAGGCAGGTAGAGTGCCTGAGCTCACAGGTTCCAGACTATCTCTGAGCTACAGTGAGACCCTGTCTCTAAAAATAGCCAGGAGTTGTGGCGGGCACCTGTAGTCCCAGATATTCAGGAAGCTGAGGCGAGAGGGGAGGGGGGGCTCTTAAGCCCAAGAGTCTAAGGTTGCTGTGAGCTATGACGCCACTGTACTCCACTGGGGGCAAGAAAGTGAGGCTCTATCTCAAAAAAAAAAAAAAAAAAAAAAGCTAAGGTGAATAAAATACATCTGCAGGCTGAACGTGGCCTATAGTCCACCAGTATGCAGCCTCCCTGGGCAGCCAGCAACCAGTGAAAGTCAGTCTCACTCAGCTCCCTGGCCGCCCATCTTTTGGAGCACCAGGGTTTCAGAGGATGGAGACACACAGGTGGTGGTCCTCCCCACAAGGCTGCTGCTTCAACTGAGTTTCTTGTGCTTCCTTAGGACTTTCATCCCCGCAGCTCTCACTGGAAGGACCCTGTGATTTTCCTGAACCACTGGGCCACGCTGACCAGTCAGCCTCCCAGGGAGAGACTGTTTTTTAAATTTCCGTCTGATTTAGCATTTGGCTTCCACCACACTTTCGACTGCTTACTTAGATCATCCTTCTCTGGGTGCCCACGGGCCCTCACACGGTAATTGCACAAGAGCAAACATCCCACAAGTAGGAAACGGAAGAACAGACAGCCTCCCAAACCTCAGTCCACTCTCTACTCCCAGAGCCTCTTCAGGCAGCTCCTCAGCTGGGAGGTGGGTTTCCGCAGATTGACAAAACTCTGCTTCTCCTGCCAAGACTGGACGCCTCCCCTGTGCCAGGCACTATTCCTCACCCAACACTCGAATGCTCGTCTACTAGACAGGTCTGGCTCGGCCCCATCCAGCAGATGGGGACACTCAGTTCCAGAAAAGGCAAAAGGGAAACCCTCAAGGTGAAAAGCTGAGATTTAAACACATTCCAGACTCCAAACCCAGTGATACCAACTGTTACTACCCTCGTGTTACAGATGGATAAAAAGTCTCAGAGATTAGAAAATTCCTAAAAGTCACCCCCAAGAGGAAAAAAAAAAAGCCCTCATAATTACATCAAGTCAACAACAGGCTCAGACCCAAGGAGCCGTTCTAGATCCACTTCTAAATTTTAACGCAAGCTTTGCTGAAATGAAAAACTGATCCTAATAAGAAGAACAAAGTTTAATGCTGGCTTTGCTCTAATCCCCACTCATCGTGCCTTTAATTAAAAAGCTTAAAAAGTCCACATGAGCTTAGCATGTTGTATCTCCCCATTCATTTGTAAGTCTGATTTCTTCCCTATATACAAGTGTGCCCTTGTCGCCCACCCTCTTGATACTTAGAAGTGTGGTCCATGGGTTTCTCAGAAGTGTGGAATCTCAAGCCCACTTCAGACCCACTGAATCAGAATCTGCATATTAACAATCTCACCCTGGGACTCGTGTACACAGCAAAGTTGGAGAAGCACATGACCTCAAGAAACCTTACATATCAGCAATTTTATGAACAATTCTCCTGGGTGCATCTAAAGACAACTAGACTGGTAAATGCTGAATTTTTAAATAGAAAATCTCTACCAAGAGATACTGCCCCCTCAGGCCAGAACCACCTGAGTAGCCCACAGTGAAATGTCTTAGGAAGCTCATTTTCCAGGTGGACAAGCCAGCTTTCTGGCCCCTGTTCTATCTGAATCCTCATTTCCCTTTTCCCGTGGCCATCAGGGTCACCGGCCATGGCCACTCTGCCTCTTCACCCAACATGCCCACCCACTCTTCCTACAAGTGCTCTGAGCCTGTTCTCAGAGCTGCATGCAGGGCATCACGGCTTTATCCAAGACTTTGGGAAAAGGAATAAAAAGTAGTTTTCTAACTTCTTCCTACATGACTAGAGAATAAACTGATCTTTGGCCATATGGAAAAAAAAACTCACCCAAAATGAGGTAATAAGGGAATAGCAATGAACCTTAGGGGTTGTCCATAAACCTAGGATGGGTTTAAAAAATGTCCTTATAAAGCCATATTGGAGATTCCTCAGTGGGCTGGCTGTGTGTGGTATGGGGCTGAGACCAGAACCCTGGAATCCTGGGTTACAGGAAGGTCGGAGCTGATTCTGTCACCGGCCAAATCTTCAGTTAGTCCTGGGGGGAGATGCTGAGGAAGGGACCCCTGGCTAGAAGACAGACCCAAGCCTGGGAAAGCCAGGAGCCTTCTCCAGAAGGCGTTGGGTGGATTTTCTCAGGGCCTGCTGGAATTTCATTATCCTGTTCACACTGTACAGATGGGAATTTAATAATTAATTAGGGAATAGCTCACCCCAGAGCCTGTGTGAGGGGATTATGCAAATCAATTTGAGATTGCAGCAAAGGGCTGAATATTTTATAGTATGTTTAATTTGCAAACACTACCCACCGAGATGGCTTAGGCTTGGAGACCTATCACCATAATGATTATTACTACTCATTGAGAACTCCATCAAAGTGCTTTCCTCTCAAATGATTTCTCCACTTCCCCCAAGAAATGTAATCTGTTTTTAAATAAATGAAAAGCAGAAACTGAAAAGCAGAAGAATATTACGGATGAAATGAACATGCCTGGATAGAATAAAAACTAACCTGGACCCTACCTTTTGCCCAGCTGACTACTCTTTTCACACTCAATATCCTCCATCCTAATAATTTTTTCTCCCAGACCCTCTGGGTACCAACTGAACTAGGAAAGCAAACACCAAAAGAAAGCAGTACATTTCCTTCTTTTGCATTCCACACATTACTTAATGCATTAATTAAGCCACCCATTGATTCTGTGAGCACCCCTAATTCCTTCCTATAAATTTTCCTTCGCTTAAATAAGTCAGAGCAACTTTCTATCACCTCCCAGCGAGTATGCTAACTGCTCTAGTTTGTATGGGTAATGGAGGCTAAAGAATCACGAGTCCCAGGGGCTTCTGGCTAATTCCACCTGTTCACCACCACTGCAACAGGTTGAAAACTCAATCTTCTAGAATAGGATGGGCAAACTTTTTCTGGAAAGGGCCAGACCATAAATATTTAGGCTTTGGGGGCCAAATGGTCTCTGTTACTACGTCTCAACTCTGCTGTTATAGCACAAGAGCAGCCCTAACCAATATATAAACAAATGAGCATGGCTGTCTTCCAGTAAAGCTTTATTTACAAAAACAGATGGTGGGCCAGATTTGGCTGCCATCCAAACCTTCTGGTACTTGATATTATGCTATAGCACTTTTTTAAAGATTTCATAAAATTTTATTCTTTAAAAAAAAAGAAAGAGCCTCTATAACTCTGGGCATATATATATGTAGGCATAAATTATGTATTAGGTAAAACCAATGGTTCAATCAGAGGTGCCCCCCAGGGGACATTTGACATCTGGAGACCAGGGTCATCTGTGTGGATGTGGAAGTTGTGTGGTCAGATGGGCTCCAATCCTGCTCTTGATTTTATGTTCTTCTGTTGCTATCTTTAAATTATTAATACATTTTTATACAAGGGACTCGCATTTTTATTTTTCACTGGGCTGCCAAATTGTGTTCTGTTCTGCTAGATCCACAAAATAAATAAATAAATAAATATGAATAATAAATAAATAAAGATTATCACAACTGGGGAAGTGCTACCTGCCTCCAGTGGGTAGAGGCCCAGGATGCTACTGAACATCACACAACCCAACAAAAAATTATCAATATGTCAGTAATGCCAACGTTGAGAATCCCTGGGTTAAACCATGCAAAATTACCAATCATCTATCATTTTTGACCAAACATAACAATCTGAAATAATACAGTCTAATATGTTTTATATCTTTCTAAGACTTATCTTGCAAAAGTATTTAAAAACCATCCTCTCTCCATCTATGCATTTCTGATGTTTTTCTCTCTTTTTTTGCTCACCAAAAATAACCTCCATAATCATGCACACTCGTGAATCTATCTGCTTCCTGTTTATTCTCAATAAGGCATATAGGTTAGACTTCCCTAACCCCCAAATCTGAAATCCAAAATGCTCCAAAACCCAAAACTTTTTGGACATCAACATAATGCTCAAAAGAAATGCTCATCAAAACATTTCAGATTTTCAGATCTCAGATTTTCAGTAGGTATAATGAAAATATTCTCCAAATCCAAAAACATCTGAAATGTGAAACACTTCTAGTTCAAAGCCTTTCAGATAAGATATTCAACCTGTACGTGCAAATGGCACAAAATTTTAAGATTCGCAAACATACGTTGTAAAAATGAATCTTCCCCTCTGCCTGTCCCATCTCTGCTCCCCCTCTCAGCACAATCTCCTTTATCATTTCTCATCTGCCCTACACAGGTACTTTGTAAATGAGAGCATTCTACATATATGATTATTTTCATTAGAACGTCTTTATATTCCCTATCTGTCCATCTACCCTGTTCACAAAAGATCCTGTCTTCCTGGCCCACACTGATTTTGCCTCCCAGTTCACCAGGGCCATCTATTTCTGTAACAAGGACAAAGACTCCCATCATTCCAGGGCCCTCTGCTAGAGCGACTTTTCTCCAGAACCAAGTTATTAGATTCCTCCTCCCACCCTCCCTGCCCCAAGAAGTACTGGCTGAATAAACAGTCCCACTGTGTTTTCCATTCCCTAATTTTCCTCCCTGGGTGCTCTTTGTCACAGACTGTATCATTACTCTATTTAAAGTCTGTTGGGACCCAGCACCTGTCAAGGTCATTGAAGAAAATTAGAAGCTCTTGCTTGATTTGGGCCAAACCTCTCTACATGGTTTTGACCCTCGTGTCTGCTCCAAGAAGAGCAGGAAGGAGACAGCTGGGTGTTGGGGGCCTTAACTTCCTGGTTGATATCAATTCTGACTTGAAGAGCAAAGGAGGGGCCATCTGTCATTATGAGTGCAAGCATGGTATTTGTGACCACGTATTTGCACTTAAATTATTAATGCCACCTTTGAATTAAAAAAGGAAAAAGACAAGCAAAAGCTACCAGAAAAGCATAAGCAAGCACAGACTACCCAGTCAAGGGAACAATTAATTATTTAGCAGTATTTAAACACTACCTTGATTCAAGGGCAACATTTCTGGTTGGGAAAAAGAGAAGCCTACAGAAAAATGTAGCTCTGATCCCAGCTAGCAGCAGGTTATGGCTGGGAGGGCAGCTGGTCCTCAGGAATCTGCATTTTCTTGGGGTTGTTTGTTTCTTTTTGAAACAGAATCCCCCTCTCTATCACCCAGCTAGAGTACAGTGGCAAGATCATAGGTTACAGCAACTTCACCCTCCTGGGCTCAAGTGATCCTCCTGCCTCAGCCCCCTGAGTAGCTGGGATTATAGGTACCCAACACCATACCCAGCTAAATTTTCTATTTTTTCATAGAGATAGGGGTCTTGCTGTTTCTCAGGCTGGTCTTGAACTCCTGACCTCAAGCCATCTTCCCACTTAGGCTCCCAGAGTGCTAGGATTGCAGGCATGAGCCACCACACCTGCCTTCCTCTTCCTTCTTGACCTTTCAACTTCCACTGTGACCAGGTTTCATGTCTCCCAAGAGCAGAGCTGCCATCTTGAACTCCCCTAACCCCCTGCACCCCCAGGAGATGAGAATGAGCCACATTGGGGAGGGTCGTGCTGGTTCGGTGATACTGGGGGTGGCAGCCAGTGCTGGTAAAAAGCCCAGGCCACATTACTGATGGGAAAGTATGGTCTCTCAGAGTGCTAGGATTGCAAGCCTCAGCGCTATGAGAGGTCAGCTCTCACCTCCCAAGCACCACTGTCATCACTCTCCAAGGTAACGTGGCTGGTGGAGGAGATGGAAAGGCAGGGGAGAGGAACATTGTCAGGGCTCAGCTCAAGAGGAAGTCCTCGCCAGCTATTCTAGGGGAACTGTTCTACCTCCCAGTGTGATCCTTCAGGGAACACTGAGTCCTCCCAGGTGCCACCCTTATCCCTGTCTAAATGGATGGCTGTGCTGCTGGTGAGTGTCAGGAAGGAAGGATGCAGGATAAGCTGGTGTAAAAGAACAGGGGTGGAGGAGCAGTTCCGCTCCTGACTTCCCAGATTCATTAGAGGAACACTAGAACAGCCTTACAGCTTTCTTTTCCAATTGTACTAAAATGTACCTAATATAGATTCCCCATTTTAACCATCTTTAAGTGTACAGTTCAGTGACATTAAGTACATTCACACTGTTGTACAACCATCACCAGAACTTTCTCACCATCCCCAAACTGAAACTCTATACCCATCAAGCACTGGCTCTTACCATTCTGCTTTCTGTCTTCATGAAACTGATCATATGCTCCTCATAGAAGTGGAATCTTGTGGTGTCCTTTTGTGACGGGCTCGATCCACTTGGCATCATGTCCTCAAGGTTCATTCATGTTGTAGCATCTGTCAAAATTTCTTTCTTTTTTAAGGCTAAGATTCACTCGTGTGTATACACCCCATTGAGATTGTCCATTCACCTGTTGACAGATAAAAGTCATCTCCTCCTTTTGGCTATTGTGAATAATACCAAGGGTATACAAATGTCTGTTTGAGCCAGGTAGCTTTTTTATTTATTTATTTATTCATTCATTCATTTGAGTAAGTACCCTAAGTAGAGCGGCACACTGTCCAACCTCACAACAATCTCAAACTCTTGGGCTCAAGCAATCATCTTGCCTCAGCCCCCTAAGTAGCTAGGACTTACAGGAGCCTGCCACAATGCCTGGCTATTTTTAGAGATTGGGTCTTGGTCTCACTACTGCTCAAGCTGGCTTCAAACTCCTGATCTATCAAGCAATCTACCCACATTGGGCTCCCAAAGTGCTAGGATTACAGGCATGAGCCACCACCCTGGCTACATGTAGCTTTTTAAAAAAGACATACTTGCAAGTCCTACCTTGAGAGATTCTGTTTCAGTAACACTGGAGTGAGACCTGAGAACCTGTCTTTTTAGCAAAATCCCCAGCTGATTCTAATGCCAGACCAGGTATAGGGAATAAAGATCCAGATCCCTGAACAAGCTATGCTCATCCCAGCAGCTGGTCACTTCATCTAAGCAAAGGGAGCTGAGATCAAGACACACTTTGTTTTCTAAATTCTTCTTCCCCCCAAACCCAACTTTGATGATGAGAGCAAAAACAGTTTTCTACCTTGTAAATGTCATCTCCAACAGTCTGAATAAGGCAAGTGGATCTTCCTGTTGACAATAAGGAAATTGAGTCTTGGGCATAGCTCATGCACTGGAGTGCAAGTTCATCACTCTGACCCCAAGGACCTTTCTACTTTGCTTGTGGATTATACAGCTCTGGCTCAGCTAAATGCTCCTGGATGACTTCAGCTGACATCTGACACAAGAGATTTAAAGATAGAGGAGAAAGAAGGATTGTCACACACAAGGGTTGCTATGGGGGTGGGCTGTCTAAGTGGGAGAGGCAGCACCTCTCAGGTGTGGGATGGCTCCCCATTATTGGAAAGGTACAATTCACAGCTGGGAAAGACAGGGAATAAGATTTAAGTTTCTTCTTCAGGTAACCTCAGTCTTTGCTTTGAAAGACTTCAAGTGATTAGAGAAGCCCACCCACATTATAAAGGGTAATCTGCTCTGCTAAAATCAACTGATTGTAAATGTTGTAAATGTTTATCACTTCTAAAAAATACCATAACAGCAAAACCTAGATTAACATTTCACCAAACCAGGCACCAGAGTCTAGCCAGAAATTAACCATCACTAGCACATACCTGTCAAATCTAAACGTTTATGAAAATACAAGATAAAGGATAGGCAAGGTGGTTCACGCCCGTAACCCTAGCACTCTGAGAGGTCGAGGCAGGTGGATTGCTTGCACACTCAGGAGTTCAAGACCAGCCTGAGCAAGATCCAGACTCTGTTTCTAAAAATAACGGAGCATTGTGGTCAACTACTTGGAAGCTAAGGCAAGAGAACCACTTGAGCCAAGAGTTTGAGGTTGCTGTGACCTGTGATGCCACAGCACTCTACCAAAGGTGACAAAGAGAGACTCTGTCATAAAAAAAAAAAAATACAAGATAGGATGGATGCTGATAAAGGAGAATAAAGGAAAGATGTGAAAGACTGACAACCGATATTATATTGAATATTATTATAAATTTATAATCAAAAAGTCTAGAGTTGGGTTGCTGTTACCATTTATATTCTACTTGCTTAAACAGAAAATATTTGAAGAATCAGAGAGTTGAGAACAAAACTCCAGAAATTGTCAGAAAGAATTGCAATCATTGAGCTTCACCAAATACCATTCTAGTGGGTAATGAAATTACATAGTATTTTATCCTAAGTCATAGAATTTTAGAACAATGAAACATCTCAACTTGGAGTTCACTGTTTTATATAAGAGAAACTCAGGACCAGAGAGATAACTTAATTTACTGAATGTCAGACCCTGTTAAGCCATGTGCCCTAACCACTCTTTCCAACCAGGCCACAAACTCAAATTAATTCCACCTTTATTGGGTACCTGCCATATGCCAGGCTTTCGGCCAGACACTTTGCTAGGTGCTGGGGACATGTGCCAGGCATTCTATGCACATAAAGTTGCTTAATCCTCACAACGATACTCTGAGGTGTGTGCTGTTATTATCCTTGTTTTATAGACGAAAACAATGAAGCCCAGAGAGCAGACATCATTTTTCCAAGGTCACAAAGCTAGCGGGCCAGGTTGCTGGAATTCAAACCCAAGCAGCTTGGCTCCCAAGCATGTGCTCTTGCCCCCTATATGAGACTCTTTCTGGGAGAGACAAAAGCATAAGCAAAAGTTTGCTTGGCCTTGGTTTGGATTTTTTTAATGTATTGGGAGGGTGATATCCAACAGAGTCTGAGAGCATGCTGGAGAGTTACACAGGTAAGAGATGATTGGGGAAGTAGAGTCTGAGTAGCTCCAGATCTCATAGAGATCGGGAACTATTAAAATCTGGCAGTCCTACTTTAAAACACAAAATTATGAATATGAAATTACATATTAAAAAATTCACTTACAATAAGAAGAAACTCAATAGATTCCAAATTTTGGAAAGTTCAGCTACCACAAACATTTCACTATCCAGAAAAATGACACAATCTTTTTATTACTTAACCGCCACTTGGCCTCTACAATTCTTTAGTCCCCCCATACTTGTCCTGCTCGTTCTTTGATTGCCTCTTCCTACCTATGACAAAGTAACATTTTCTGCACAGAAAATAGTCATTACTTTCTTTGACATGGTCATGATAGAAATGTGATTTTCATTCTTAACAGTTCAGAAAGAATTTATTCCACTTCTCAACTAATTTCTGATTTAGTCACGTAAATTTTTAGGACTGTTATCAAAACCCAGAAACCTCTCAAGGTTTCTGTGTGAGCCGTAAGGTTTTAGGGTACTTTACATTTTCTTAGGCAGTGACTAACCTTAATAGTCGTCGAATTCTTTCAATTTATGAAACTGTACTGACAGTTTGTTGTTGATTTTCCTCATTATAGTGTGCATCATAAGTTTTAATTATCTTGTTGATGTCAATAGGTTGGGGCAAATCAGCTTAATTCAATCTTAAAACTTAAGGCTGGACTCCAGGGTTTATGCCTGTAATCCTAACATTCTGGGAGGCCAAGGCAGGAAAATCACTTGAGCTCAGGAGTTCGAGACCAGCCTGAACAAAGTGAGATTCCATCTCTACTAAAAATAGAAAAATTAGCCAGTCATTGTGGCCAGCCCCTGTCATCCCAGCTACTCAGAAGGCTAAGCAGGAAGATCCCTTGAACCCAGGAGTTTGAGGTTGCTATGAGCTAGGCTGAGGCCATGGCACTCTAACCCAGGTGACAGAAAAAGACTCTGTCTCAAAAAAAAAAAGAAAGAAAGAAAAGAAAAAAAAACTTGATTCTTTTCCCAATGTGTTCATTAATTGGATAACTAAAAAATCCCAAGACTGCGTCATCATTTCTATTAGAAACAGAATACCTTTCTCTTGATGAATTTCTGTTTTGAACATATCTAAAAGTATTTTACAATTTTTTAATGTCAGAACGACTTCTATTGATTTCCTGGTTTATTTTGAGCACATTTTGTTCACAGTCCATTAAGTTTACCTGAATTTACCCTCAGTTCTTTTTTTTTTTTTTTTTTTTTTTTGAGACAGAGCCTCAAGCTGTCCCCCTGGGTAGAGTGCCATGGCATTACAGCTCACAGCAACCTCCAACTCCTGGGCTCAAGCGAGTCTCCTGCCTCCGCCTCCCAAGTAGCTGG